>JAJJMC010013581.1:669081-764270 GCA_023531435.1 Papaver californicum
GCGTTCCGTATCTTTTTGATATTCGATCTCTCCAATTTTGATTGTGTAATTCTCGCTCTTTTTTAATTTGGTTGCTTCATATCTTGATTTTCTTCCACGTGTCGTGCTTCTTTTATTTACTAACAATAATCTCTTCACTAAACGTTAGATTCCTTGAAATTTGTTGCTTCGAAAGAAAGATAAATGTTATTGGGGTTTGTCAACCGCTGCGCCTTAGGTTGACACATAGCTGTGGTCGGGCATAATGCATGTTGAACATAGAGTCGTTAAGGTACCATGTCAAAAAGGTTACTGGCAAATTTACCAATATCAGTGTTCAAAATATATAAGGCAATGGCCAGGAAACAGGTAGCTAGGGATATATACATGTTTACGGTATTGCCATGAAGGAGCGTGCTTTGTGGTGGGGGAGGACTTGTAGTAGTAGTATGTTGGTGATGGAGGACAAGGATACATCATACATATATGCACTTAGGTGCAATTACTGGTGATGGAGAAAGACTTGAGATAGTAGTTTGGTGGCGGGGAAGAAACATACTTGTATTCATATTCCGGAAGAGATATCTTCACAGTAGCATTCACTATTGGCTTCTTGTAGGAGCCTCTTTGTTGATGATCTTTAACTATATGTCATTATGTCTCCTACTCCCGTGCCATAATACACAACGGAAAGCCAAAGCGTAAACCAGGCAAGGCAAGAGGTGTGACGTGTTGGATAATGGAGGAGGCATTAAAAGAAATCTGGATGAAAAATTCTTAACTTGCAGTCCTTATAATACCTAAGAGCGTCCACAGAGGAACGATAAAATATGGGAGTAAAAATCAAAACTGATCTTTGATCCGTGACTTCGTAGCGCAGTGGATCGACTGAATATGGTGGATAGTCGAAACTTTACACTGTAGACGATTATAGATAGTCTAAAATCCTGACTAAAACATGTTTAGTCGGGCGGGGTCGTAGTAGACCGTCTGGGACTAAGCGTTTGCGTAGCAATTTTCCCATAGCCAAGCGCTAATCTGGGAGCTCGTTTCGAAACACGGGCGGGAAGCTAGTATTCCGCCTGATCAGGCGTTGTGCTGGTGGTTCTTTTGCTGAAACGGGCGCCTACAATCACGCCTACACACAAACGTTGTGCTAGTATGCCGCTCACCTTGGGCGAACTCCTAGTATGCCGTCTACAACCTAACGTTGTGCTAGCAATCCGCTTATGGTTAGGCGAGGCGCTAACAAGCCGCTCTCCTATAGGCGTGGTACTAGGAGTCCTCCTGGAAGAATATTATCGTTTTGTTACCGTTATGAACGGCTATTTTTTCATAATTGTCATACACCTATAAATAAATGAATTTATATCTATAATTCCCACTTCAAATTCCATTTTTTACATCCATAAAAAATTTCTTCTATCGTATTTCTGTAATGTCGGGTTACGAAAATTTTAGGCTTAATACAGAGAATTTTACCCTAGAGGAAGATTTATCGTTATGTCGAAACATAGTGTTACATTATCCAGCAAGGGGTCATGAACGTCGGATGAATGGTATAATGAGTATGCAATGGTTAGAAGATATTCATGCTAATTTTAGTAATGAAACTGGTAACCCCAATAACCGGAACAAAGCAGGGCTTTTTTGTCGATATATGGAAATCACAAGGGCAGTACTAGAATTTTCTTCTTTAACCGCCAAGGTGAATGAATATCGAATTAGGAATGAAACTGATGATGACGTTGTTGCCAGATCTCTGGAGGAATGGAAAAGATGTAAACGTTCAGATTTCAGGTACAAACCACATTTCGAGATCCTAAGGGTGATGGAAGAATACAATCATTTTGTGTTGATTATTCTCCCAAGAACTGAAGAACGTCATTCTCGTCGTCCTACAAATGGATGCTTAAGGTTTCACTATTAGGTTTGCTCTAAGTGTTTAAGTGCAATCTACTGATTTATTATATTTCATTTCCTTTAATGTATATGCCTTTTCGATTCAATGAAATGATGTTACAAAATAAAGTTACTTCCGGTTACAGCGAAAGTCTGAGAAAATATTTGATAATATTTTAGAACAACCAAACTCTGACAAAAGATAGCAAAAATATCAAAATCGCTTGACAAAGTGAGGAGTTACTTCCGATTACATTTTGGACTTAATGAACTCGTAGCTTTCAACAAGTGTGCGAGATCCTCCTACAGAAGCATATGAAAAAGTCACATAATTCATCATTTTAACTATGTTGTTATTGGAAGACCAAACAACTTAGCTTATGTAAAAGATACTTACAAATTGTTGGATCGACAACCCTAAATGGGTGGGGTTAAAGATCCGTTGTTGTATAGCTATATAATCAGCTATTCCTTTTCGGATAAGTTGGTATCTATCATGAATTTCTTCAAGAGATCTTTGCTTTGGATTTCCATATTCTTGAGCATATTGGATGTAGATCCTACCCCAAAAGGTTTCATGTTCAACCATTCCAACTATGACATCTTGACGTAGGGTTTCGTTATGCCAGGTTTTGGTTATAGCCAAGTCTTCAGCTGAATCAAATGTTGTCATGCTTGTAGGTAGAGTTATGAAGTGAATTACAAAGAGGAGATGAATAAATGGAATTTGTAGAGTGTATGAAACTAGGTGTATGTGGTATTTAGTAGAGAACACGATTGTATTTATAGGATATAGAGAGAGACTTAACTGCTAATATTTTCAAAACTTGCTACTTAGCATGATTTCTCTTTATCCTATAGAATTGGTCAAGAAAAAAAAACTTAGATCGAACAATTTGTACCCGTACGTTCAAATACATACTACTTAGCCAATTAGTTTGTAATTTATTATCAAAAAATAACATGAGCTAATAAGTAGAGCTAAACTCACTTTCGCAGGCATCGCGGCTACACTTAGCATATGCAACAAGCTTTTAAACCCCTAGGTGTCCCTAGCGGCCGAGTTTTGTCTCGGGAGGGTTTACAAGATTTACCCCCAAAACCTATCAAGAGGATTTACAAAATTTTAATCATCACCAAAATCAGACCATAAATGTTCGATCAAGTCATTTCGCAAACGTAAATGAGTATCTTTGTCGAGTATTGCACGTCTGCGTTCTTCCGTTGCAATTTGAGAAAGTTCTGCAGTGTTGTACCTAGAAATATATACTGGTGCACTGTGGATGAATTGATAATATTCATGCGGCCAATCACCGGGTAAACGCTCATCCTCCACTATCATATTATGTAGAATAATGACATTTTTCATTATATATGCTAATACGTCAGGATTCCACATTCGTGCAGGTTGCTTGATGATTGCAAATTGGTTTTGCAGTACACCGAAGCCGCGTTCTACATCTTTTCGGCAACCCTCCTGCATAGCCGAGAAGTTCTGCTTCTTCTGAGCATCCGGATGTTTAATCAACATGACAATAGTAGTTATCTCCGGGTTTATTCCATCACCAAGAAAATACCCCATATTGTATTGATTTCCATTGACAACAAAGTTGACAGCCGATGCTTTCCCGTTGATTAGATTTTTGAAAATATACGAACGGTTCATCACATTTATATCATTGTTAGATCCAGGCATACCAAAAAATGCATGCCAAAACCATAGATCGTACGACACCACTTCCTCCAGGATAATACATTCACTACCTTTGTACGCAGTATAAGCACCGGATTCAGCCGATGGGCATTTATCCCATTCCCATTGCATGCAATCAACACTACCAAGCATCCCTGGAAATCCCCTTTTTTGGTTCTCAGCAAGAAGGAGTTCAACATCACGCTTAGTTCGTATGCGCAAATATTCTTTCTCGTACAAATGGACTATAGTCTTGCAAAACCTACGAGTTGCTTCCAAAACTGTGGTTTCACCGATACGTAAATACTCATCAATTGCATCTGCCGCACATCCATAAGATAACATTCGAATTGCTGCAGTAATTTTTTGGTGAGGGGTTAATCCAAGAACATCACATGCATCTCTTTTTTGAAAAAAATACTTATTTACAACTACTACATCTCCCAATATATGGTTAAATAATTCTCGCCGCATTCTAAATCTCCTTCGGAAAACATGAGGAGGAAACGTCGGGTTTTTCCTAAAGTAATCTTTCCATAAAAGTTTTGCACCATAATCACGGCCTCTCTCTATTTTGATACGCGTTTGAGGCAAATCCATACTTGAATAGATTAATCCGGCAGTGACTGCTTGATTATTTAGGCTCAATGCAAATGAACCTTCGTCTGATGAGTACAAACTATTGTTATCATCATCATACGATGAAGAAGAAGAAGATGGATGGGGAATAATAGAAGAAGAAGAACCATAGTACTGATTGTTATTTTGATAGTATGCCATTTGCTTTTTGATATGGAAATTTAAATAAGAGTTTGTGTTTTTGGTTGTTATATTTCTTCCTATATAGTGTTCAATTTATATGGAAATTTAGATAAGAGTTTGTGTTTTGAATTGACAAACGCATTGGAGATAAGAAATGTCGGTTGACAAGACAATACCAAATGAAAAAAACAAGAAGGGAAAAATTTTTAGACTTTTGAATTGACAATACACATTTGGTATTTTAATGCAAAAACAGAGTTATGGGGTAGACATACTTGTAAGTGATAAGAAATGTTGGTTGACAAGACAATACCAAATGAAAAAAACAAGAAGGAAAAAAAATTTAGACTTTTGAATTGACAATACACGGTTGGTATTTTAATGCAAAAACAGAGTTATGGGGTAGAAAAAAATTTAGACTTTCTAATTGACAATACACGGTTGGTATTTTAATGCAAAAACAGAGTTATGGGGTAGACAAAAATTAGACTTTTGAATTTACAATACACGGTTGGTATTTTAATGCAAAAACAGAGTTATGGGGTAGAAATACTTGTCAGTGATAGGAAATTTCGTTGACAAGACAAAACTAATATAAAAGATAAATTAAACTATTATAAATGTAAGAAAAGTAATTTCAAAAGACTATTCAAATGTCACAAAATAAAAAGATTTCAGTTAAACTAACAATTCACTGCTACACAATAACTAGTCTTCCGGATCTTGATTATCCGAGGCCGAGCGCGGTGGCATAAACGGAGGCAAAGATGGTCTGACATTATAGTTATTTGATTGCATTGTTGATGAAGATCCCTGAGCCATGGTGTTCCACATCGGTGGTGGCATATGCTGAGCATACCCGCCAAACCCAATGGGTGGTTGTTGTTGACGAAAATGAGCAAGCTATGAGTTCAACATGTTGTTTTCACTTCGTAGACCCTGTATTTCTACTTCTTTGGCGATGAAAGAGTCCACCTATCCTTAGTTTCATTTAACGTAAATTCACGAAACGCATAAGTGAAATCAGTCAACTCCTGAACTAAATCATAAGCCTCGACCTGTGATGGAAAAAATGAAATCAAATTCTAAACCATCATTGTATACTAAAATCAAATATATTGTGTTTTGTTGAATACTTACGTATGGTAGCTGTTGTGGGGGAGGAATGGGTACATGTTCACGACGACGTGGGATGTTGTGTTTAATATGGTCACCAGCATAACCGTACGTTTCAACTTCCCAATCGACTTTCGTGACATATTTGTACATGTTAGTCACATGTCGCCAATACTCAAAATACACACCATAGTTAACGACACGTACTAATTCACTAGCAGGGACCTGACAGTTTATGTTCATCTCCTCAAACACGTCGTCGCTAAAGTTGGAAATACAACTAGGCGGGTTGCTAGGAACGCCCCATGTTTGATTGTTCTGCCTCCAACACCTTTCTCCCAGATACATGTTATTCTTTATCCAAGAAAAGTACAATAAACAAATAAACCAATCAGTTAATCAAATGCCAAAATATTTTAAAAAATACAAAGAAAATAAATTATATACTCACGGTGTCCAGCCAAGTGAATATTGCCCTTTTCCTAGAGAGGTCTATATCCCTCCGTCCAATTTCAGATGCCAGAACGTGCGCTATATTTTCCCACGGTTGCCAGGTCACAGAGTCTACAGACAACTGATTCAGATTCGTCCTTGAACGAACAATGTCAATACCCTTCCTACGGCTCCCCGTCCACCTACGACTTCTTGGCCACTCTTGTTCACTCTCAGGAGAAGGGTTCCTTGGCCAACAAATTCCCAGATATTCGTACCCCCAAAACTACAATATCATGACAACCAATGGTATAAATAACTGAGAAAAAAAAAATAATTTAATTGAATTTATAAATAACTAAAAAATTTACCTCCAAAATTTGGAACGGTCCTGCCAATGACTTTTGTCCCCTGCCAGATGCGGGAGACCGGAATACAATTTAGAAAATACAGGAGAACCCCAGTCATACTGATCAACTGCATTTAGATCCTCAAAAGCAGCTAACCATCCAGGATCAGTATATGTTTTTGCATTAGAAAAGAAGAACTGACCCAAAACATACATATAGAAGGCTCTGGCCACTCTATCAGCAAGTGTACTATCATCATTAGCCGCAGACAAGGTTTGTTGAGCAAAATAAGTGCTGCTCAAAAATTTTACCGTAATTGCATTTGAAACCCACTGCTGGGGAATACGTTCTCTTTTACAGACCTCACTGTCTTTAAGTTCAGGGAATATATGCTTCCTGACATATTCAAATTGGAACTTCCCTGGATCATATGGAACAGGGCTACCAACACCGATACTAATTCCTGTCAGCATTACCCAATCAAGGGGAGCGAACCCAATCTCACCAAACGAGAAGTGAAAAGTGTTGGTTGTATCCCAAAAACGCTCAACAGTATAATCAATAAGCGCATGTGATGAATCAACTACACCTATGGTCAGTAATCGGTCTCATCCTGCCTTTTCAATAATATATTTGACCCTTGGGGCGTGTTTAATAATACCTTGGTAGATTTGAAGGACGGATTTGAGGGAACCACGATGTGAAAACTTGAATTGGGCGTCGGATGAATACGTAATATTGGTGGATGCGTGCTCCTCAGTATCTTCCACAAGTATATAGTGTTCCAACCCGGGAACATCGACCGTTGCTTCAATAATACGGTCTTCCTCTGAATCCTCGACTATTTTAGTCTTCTTGGCCCTCTTCTTTCAGCCAACGAATCTGGACGTCAAACGGCTAGACATCTGGGCAAACAATTCATACAACATTGAAAACCAAGAGTAATCCCCATAATTGCAAAAAGATAAAAATCTAGTATAGTTAATAAATCAACGAAACACATAATAAATTCATAATTACAAAAGTATTTATCTAATTATATAATCATATGTACCAACATAATAGTATCAAATTTCTTGAACAAAATACTTCAATCTCAATGCCCCAATTGTACCAAATATCATTAAAATTCCCCAATTGGAAATTCTACCCTACACATAGGTTTTAAAACATAAACATTTAAATTTTCCAAATTTTCTATACAATCTACTCAATTTATCAAAAAATTAACCACAACCCAACTAAAATTAAACAACAAATTAATCCATTATATCTTCAATTCAACAAATTATCATCAATTTTGCGTACCCAATTTACAACATTCATAAACCCTAAAAATTATACCAATTCAATAATTACAATTTCTAATACCTAATTTCACAATCCAATATTTCATACCCTCTAAATTATCTCATTTTCATAACCTAGGGATCATTCAACATATATAATCAATTTAACTAACAAAACATAATAATAAAACAAACTTTACATTTAATTTACAAAACAAAATTAAATTTAAAAAAAAATTAGAAATTAGAAATAACCTTGATTTTACTTGGTTATCTGAAAATCCCTTTGGCGGAGACTGAAAATCGTAGGCGGGATGAAGGGTTCTCGTCTAGGGTGGTGGCGGAATAGGGTTTGTAGTGAAATGTAGAAGGTTACAATAGAAAAAATAAGGGTTTGCGGTATTTAGAAGGAAGATAGAATGGGGCGGGCAGCTGGCATCTCGCCTGGAATTCCAGGCGGAGCCTTAGGACACCGCCCATCCCATTCTCCTTACACAAGCGGCTCGCACAGGTGCAACACTTCCAGGCGAGTTCCTAACACTTCGTCCGTCCAGGCGCGGTTCTGGCATAACTCCCGTGTCTCTGGCGAACTTCTATGATACCGTCCAACATTAAGCGTCATGCTAACATTTCGTCCCACTTCGAGCGAGACGCTAGGACACCGTTTAGCTCAAGCGCTACGCTAGAATTTTGCCCGTCCCCCCAAGCGCAACGCTATAATACTGCTTAAAAACAGGTGAATAGCTAGGATTCCGCGCAACTATACACGGCTATTCTTGGGCCGGAGTAAAGACTAAAAATTTTAGCCCTTTTAGTCTTTGGTATAGTCGCATGGTTGGAGATGCTCTAAACCTCTTTAAATACTAAAACGCTCGACCACATCTCACATCAGTTCATTCCAAAGTTTACAACTCCATTATTGGATTTGAGTAAAAGTTACAATATTAGAATAGGTTAACTCTCAGTGAGAGTGTTCTCCTAACAATTTCACAAAATAAACGGGAAAAGCATCCTATAGAATCTTTTAAGACGGAATCAAAGAACATTGGCTAATTCATTGAGAATAATAACAGTAGAGGATGATAATCAAGAGAGAATACAGTACAGATTCAACACAGATTGTCAATACAGCTAGTAAACACAGATTAAAAAAAATGAAGGGAGGCTTCGAAGTTTATGAAAAATAAGAAAATCTAAGAATTTAATGTTATCGCCTCAGCTGTGAATCAAAGTCAATAACAATAAAAAGGGTTCGGCAACAGGTGATTCATAGTAGACTTCTTTAGATGAATGGAGGAAGTATAACCCATCTTCGGGGGTACTTAGCCCTTCCTTCCTTTCCATCAAATAGCTGCAAAATGAGTAATTCAAAAATTAGGACATTTGAAGCAAAGAAGCACTTTAATATGCATCTAGAGGCAGCCCAAAGCTTTTTTACTGTAAAATTTCGTCCAAGTTTGATGACTATTAACAGAAAGTTTATTGGTTTTATCTACTTAGTATGCTTGTGGTGCTCACCTTCTTTAGACGCCGGTGCTTTGCAAGTGCCCAATTAGTCATGATAAAAGCAGCTACAGCAGCAAAGACATAACCTGCAACCGTCTGTGTTGCGATATTGAAGCCTATCCACTGGTATATCTCAGTGGTGTAATTTGCACATGTAACTAGATTGAACAAAAACCCACGTGGAATTTGATACCCTCCCTTCCCGTCAGGACTCCTAAGGTTCCTCAGCAGAATATGACAATAGAAGTTTGAAAGCTGGCAAACCAAGGCAAACCCAAATCCAATCTTCATTTGCAGATCACCAACTGGAGTATAAAGTGGATGGTTTACATAGTAAGCAATGTATGAACCGAATGACCAGTAATAAGCACAATTACGGAACACATTGGAGAGCGGAGAAGTTGCATGACTAAATCTATGGACAAAAAATGTCTCCATTATACGCTTGAAGTAATGAAAGCACCAGCAGTACATGGCATAGATTTGGACTGGGTGGATTCTACGTTCGCCTTTGAACCCTAAGTACTGGTACAGATTGAAGTAATAAAAGATTGGATAAATGATCAGAGGGCCAAAGTACTCCCAGAAGAAAAGGGTACTATAATAAACTTGTGTGCCGAGATCCTTGAACACCACAATTATGCTGTTCGAATTTCCATCACAATAATCTTGGATAGTTTTCTTATAGTCTAGTACAATAGGTTTCCCCTTGGCTCCAGGTTCGAGTGAGAGAGTAAGGCGTTGACGAGAAGGATAATACTTTTTCGCTGTTGAACATAAGAAAGTAAGAATTATACATCTACATTTCAGAATAAAAAGTAGCTTTTCAATAACAGATATAATAAAAACTTAAACTGGTAATTTCTTTGAATAACAACCAATGTATTTTGAATTTATAGTTCTACACATGAAAGTAAAATAAAATACTACAGCAACATTTCATGGAAACAGGAGCACAGTTACTTATTCATTCTAATCAGAAAATATACTAGAAATATAGTAGACCTACAACGAGCAGAATAATGATGTTCTTAAAGTGAACAAAATAATTTCTGTAAACCTTACTGAAAATGAAAGACGGATTCTTTAAAGACTATTTTCGATCATTCTACTAAAACCACAGTAGACCTACAACAAGCAGGCTAATGAAATAGATGTTCTTAAAACTGACAAAATCATACTCCCTCTGTTTCTAGAAAAGTGTTTCTATCACTTTTTCATTTTAGCCTAAAAATAGGCCAAATTGAAAAAGTGATAGTAACACTTTTCTAGAAACGGAGGGAGTATTTGTGAACCTTTCTGAAAATGAAAAACAGGTTTTGTAAGAATATTTTCAACCATGTGCAACATAGGAATGTTAATTTTGGATAAAAAATGGGTTAACTTGAAATATGCAGTTCCTAATTGATTTTTATTGTTTTTGGTTCAAACTTCAGAAACAAGAATTAAACATAGCAAGGAAAAGCATGCCCACAAGGGACACACTTATCATATAACATTCAATTTGACCTAAATATTAAGCCAGCCAGATGTATGATACACTTAAGCATTACTAAGTAAACCTAATAAATTTTCATTTTACAGGAAAAAATGTAGCTTCATATACCCCAAATCAATGATTTTGTTGTGGGTTACAGTCCATGTTCCTCATCAACCATTGCAGCTAACAAAACTGTATATGTTCTAGCGATGAATATTGCACATTATAAAATGCAAGCAAAATGAATAATAATACTAGAAATTAAGTGGCTATTAAGCGGAAAGAGAAGTTCTCAATTGCTCATCACTTACTTCGACGATGAATAGCCTCTTGGAGGTCACTCACAGTTGCCTGCAGAAACACAGTTAACAAAAACATCTTTATATTATTAGAAAAATTCAGATCCACCAAAACAGCACACCAAAATCACAAACACATGAAAACGAAAGCAAAAACATGGAAAAATCTACCTTGACCACAGATATCTACATTCACAGAAGTCAAAAACTTACGAGAAAACTTACTGAATCATTGAGCTCAATTCCACCTTTGATAATTTCTCTACCACTTCGAGAAACAACATGCACCTTCATCTCTCAAACTCTAGAGAGAGAGACTGGAGAAACCCACTTCTTAGATCACTAAGCCAAAAGAAACCCTTTTTTTCTAACTGATTCTTCCTCACACAAAGGAAATGATACTGAATCAAATCAGAGAAATAGAATAGGGGTAAAACCAGTTCATACAAAACCCATTTTGAATTTTATAGATATGTCCATTTTGTGTTGCAAGTGAGAAACTTAATTGGGTATTAAATTGGTAGGTTTGAGTTTCTCTCTTGTTTTAATGGAATGTAGTTGGGGTAGGAGAGCTAACTACATGTCATTATTTTTTATTTTTTTCTTGTTTCAGATCACGAATTACAGTTATCAGCATTTCAATAACCTTAAATTTATAAAAAAAATTTGAAACATATAGTAATATATATAGTTGGCCAAAAATTAATTAATACTCTAATTTTCAGTCTCAACTCTCTGCCATACAGACTTAAGGTCATTTCATTTGTCTCCGTACTAGAACGCCTTGCACGTGCTTTACTCTGCTGTACTGTAAAATTCATTTGATTCACAATGTATGCATAAGGGTAGTTGTGGTAAAAAAAATAAAACCTAAGTTTCTACTTTGTTTTTTCTGCCTCTCTCTCCCTAGCAACCTTTCTTTCTTCCTCTTCTGCATACGGCTTCACATACAGAGATATATTTATTTCTCATCTTTAATTAACAACAATTTTACATCCTCATTCATCCGTAGGAAAATCTAACAACAAATTACTTCACGACATCAGTAAAGTAATATTTCAAGGAAAAATTAATTCGAGATGTATATGGAACACATAGTATTTGATTGAGGGAGATTGAAGAATCAATTCAACTGTTAGAAATCTAACCTTTGATTGCTAAGATTTGTTTGGTGTGGGTTTAGTTTTGGTTATGATTTTTGGATTTTGAGAGTAGAAATTGAAGAATCACAGGGTTTGCTTAATGATGACTTTAATTGTAATTATTTTACTTTTTTGTAAAAGAATTTGATGTTTTTTGTGAAGCATATAATTTGATTTTTAGTTAATTAATGAATCTGCTGAGGAACAATTTTTATTTTAAGATATTTATGAAATTACTCTTACTTTCATGTAATGATTTGCTTTTCAAAAAATAATTTCAAGGGAAAAATGGGAAATAAATTTTACAGTTTCAGTAAGGGGTGTTGACTTTATATAATAGAATAGATATTGTAGATCTATGTGTTTAATCGTCCCTTTTGAGGATTGTCTTGATTTTCCCCTTCCCGATAGTCGGATTTTCTTCTTTTATAGCAAAACTTAGGCAAGCCTAAGGAACGTGCACAAAGCCAGAATCAACCCCTGCAACAGAGCAAGGTATGTTCTGACAAATATCATTGTTCATACAAGACAAAGCTAAATTTAAAGTTTCTAAGTTTTCCATACTGTGAATGGTATGGAGATTGTTCAAAACAAAAATGATAATAACCGGATTTTCTTCTTCATTTTTTCTGATCGAGGCATGGTAGTTGATATTGAACCTTCCTTGAACCGCATTGTTGTAGAGAAGATTGAACCGAACCAAAATATCCATATCTTCATCCAAGATCTCCACATTGGTGCAGTTGAGATCTTTAGCCAATTGGAAAGCTAGATCAGCTCCTCATGTTGCTCCTCATTGTCCATCGTGTCTTGGATGTCCTGGAGCCCCATAGTAGTTTCCTGTAAAATCATAGGTTATTAGAGGAGTATAGTAGGAATTGGATTCAAGGTGTTGTATTGTGCAGATCATAATTCTTGTTCCAAAATCTCCTCTCGGATGCACATGAGAGGGAATATGAGTTGTCTCATGAGGAGTTACAGAGGAAGTAATCTCATTAAGAATGTGATATTGCATATAGTGGATTCTAATATGTGCACAGATGTGCTGCTTTATCTATTGCACTATATTAATAGCATTAAGGCTTATGTTCTTGAATATAAAGTCACATCTTGCTTTCCAAATGAACCAACAAGTAGTAGCTAGAGTGCTCTTAGCATAAGCCGTATTGTTATTTGGCTCAAACCAAGAAATTAGTCATTCAGTAAAATTAGTGTCACTTGTGAAAGCCCCATGATTTGGTCCAAATATTTTGTGCCAGACCCCAGTAGTAGTAGGACAACCCATCAAGATATGTGTCAGATTTTCCTCCTCACTCTTGCAAACCTGGCAGATAGGATCTATATGATGTAAGATGCTTGCAGTTTTAGCATTAGTAGGCAGGATGTTATGAGCAGACTTCCAAATGAAAATATAAATTGTCGGGGCAACATCCAGTTTCTACAATCTATCCTAGTTCAAAATATAAGTATCATTTCTGTACTTGAGATGAATTTTTTCATTGTATAGAGATTTGACAGAGAATTGCCCATTTTGAGTCAAACTTCAGATAGTTTGGTCCTCTTCACCATGATGGATAATATTTGTGTGAATTGCAGCAGAAATCTCCAGAGAAAAACAAATCTTAATTTTAGCAGTATCCCAAGTACCATCCCCTTTGATAAGATATTTTATTCTTTGCAAGTCATCTGGACAATTTTTGGGCCTGATGAGAATAATGTTACTGTCATCCAACCATTTGTCATTCCAGATATTGATGCGCTTTCCGTTTCCATTTTTCCAGCTGCTATAATTTTGAAGATTGATAATTCCTTCCAGAATACCCTTCTAGACCCAGGAATCACCTTCTTTGGCTTTGGTGTCCATGTTGAGAATATTTCTACCTTCCAAGTACTTGGAATCCATAATTTGACTCCATAGAGAGTCTTTGTCAGATTCCAATCTCCACTTTATCTTAGATATCATATCACTATTAAATTATATGTTCATGAATCCCAAACCCTCTAAATCCTTAGGCTTGATGACAGAATCCCAAGTTTAGGTAATAACTTATAGGATGTTCAATGTTTTTCCCCAGAAGAAGCCTCTTTGAATCTTGTTAATACCCTGGAAGGTTTGTTTGGATAAGTTGAAACAATTAATTTGATAAATGATAAAGGTGGAAGTAACAGATTTGATCAAAACAGATCTTGCGGCTGGGTTTAGAGAGCCATTCTTCCATCTAGCAAGTCTAATTTTAAAAAATTTCCACACAAGGATCGAAAGAGTTTATCTTACTTCTATGAGTAAATAGAGGAGATCTCATATATTTTTCATTAAGAGCTATTATTTGGACTCCCATATTGTTACTGATTTGAGTACCCAAATTTTCATCAGTGTTATGACTAAAGAAGACCTAATATTTGGAATTGATGAGCTGAACAGAAGTATCACTGAATAATTTAAATATGTCAAACAAATTTTGGCTTTCGAGGATAGTAGCTTTGCAGAACACCATACAGTCATCAGCAAACAAGAGGTGACTAATGGAAGGAACATTTTTGCAAACTTTAATACTAGAAATAAGCCTTATATGTTCAGCATGCATAATAGTTCTATATAAAGCCTTCATGCAAAAAAGAAAGAAATATGGGGATAAGGGATCACCTTGTATGAGCTCCCTTGTAGGCTTGAAGAACTCACCAGGAAAACCATTAATAAGCACTGCAGAAGTAGTAGTGGAGACACATTGATATATTTTGTTGCACCAATTGTCATCAAAGCCTATTTGTCTCATAATTACCATTAGAAAAGTTCGTTCCACCCTATCAAAGGCTTTGGCCGTATCAATTTTGATGCCCACTATGCAATTTTCACCCTTTTTACCTCTTTTAGACCTCATGTTGTGGATAACTTCATGAGTTATGGTAATATTATCAGCAATTTGTCTCCCATGGATGAAAGTTGATTGGTAAGGGGATATGATCTTGTTTAGAAAGGGTTTAATTCTCTGAGATATGAGTTTAGAGATAATTTTATAAGTAATGTTACAGAGACTGATGGGCCTGAAGTGGCTCGGAGTGGAAGGATTATCAGTTTCAGGTATCAGGGAAATAAAAATAGCATTGATCTCTTTAAGAATATAACCAGAACTCCAGAAGTTCTGCACCATTTTTACAATATCATCTCCCACGATGTTCCAGTTAGCTTGAAAGAAATTATGAGGAAAACCATCAGGCCCAAGAGCCTTATCTCCACACATACTGAAAAGCACATCTTTTATTTCTTGCATACCAGGCATTTTATTGATAGTAGAATTATCTTGGGGATAAATATTGGTAGGGATAAGATTAATGATTTCATGGTTCACATTAATTGGTTCATCAGAAGCCATGTTAAATAAGTGAGGGGTAAAGCAGTTGGACACTTGTTTAGGCTCAGTAGCCCAAACACCGTCAGCATCCTGAATAACCTTAATTTTATTTCTTCTGGTTCTACTTTTGGTAGTTTAATGAAAATATTTAGTATTTTTATTGCCCGACTTGATATTTTGGTCTCTACTTTTTCTTTTCCATAATTTTTCCTCAATATCTTGCCATTCAGTAACTTTCATTCTAGCCTAGTGAATCAATTTCCCTCTGTCAATTCTGAAGTAACTCTTCTCAAAAAAATCAAAATGATTTTTTTTTTGTCTTCTACATTAGTCTCGATATTATCATGCACGTCATTGTTCCAAATTTTCACCAGAATCTTGATATTTTTAAGCCTCCTAGCAATAATGAAAGCCATGGAACCATGTTTCTGCCTTTTCCAACATTCCTCAATGATCTCCATGCAATCAGTATGATCTAGTCAGGGACCAAAGAATTTGAAATAGATATTACCACTCTTCCAGTGAGGATTGGTATTGAGATGTATGGGATGATGATCAGAACCCAAGTCCAACAGATTATAGATGTTGGTTTTGGGGAATAAATATAACCAATTTCCAGAGGCCAAACCTCTATCCAATCTTTGCTCAGTGAGAGCTGGACTAGATCTTCTATTAGACCAAGTGAAAGGGCTTCCAGTGAACCCAATGTCTTCAAGGTCCAGGTTGTTAATCCTGTCCTTGAAAAAATTAGCTTTTATAGAATCAATAGGTTGAGTAATATATTTTTCTGAATCATGAAGAATAAAATTAAAATCACCAACGATCATCCAAGGTAACATATTGGAGATCCCAGTATTTTCAATCATCTTTCAGTATGCAGTCTTTTTAGTCATCTCATAAAGACTACCATAATAGCCTGTGAACAACATCCAAGGGGATCTATGTGCAGTAGAGACCATAGCATTAATATATTTAAGAAAAATATATATTATCTCAATAGAAATAGTAATCTTCCATATTAATACTAATCCTCCAGCAGTGCCAATAATTCCCCATGGTTCCACAAACCAATAATTATCAACCTGCATATCATTCATGATTTTTCCTAACCCTTCCTTCTTTTGTTTAGTTTCTGAGAGAAACAGGCTATTGGGATTGAATTTATTCAGCATGCATTCAGATTTTTGTTAGTATTTTTATTTCCTAGCCCTTGACAGTTCTAAGCAATACATGTAAAGAACTGCCAAAAATAGGACACCAAAGGGTACTTGGGGAAGTTTCTCCTAAGGTCTGAGTTATCAATGTAATTTATAACAATATAATGATTAACAATAATATTGTAATGCAGAGTAACATTTCTCCAGTAAAGAAGAAAATCATGGATAATGGTAAGTAAATGAGAGTTAGCGGGGTTTAAAGAGTGAGTTAACACAAATTTGGATGGAGTAGCTTCCACGATGTTACTAGCCACTTCAGGATTGTCATCTCCAGGGATTACATCTTTACTTTTCTTGGAATGCTCTCTGTCTTCCATGTTAAGGTTTATCCTTCTCTTTGGTTCAGGATTAGCTTGCCTTTGTTGCTATCAGTATCAGGGGAGGTGAAATTGTGTTGTTTTTTTATCAATTCCCAAGCTGCATTTTTTTTCTTGAGAATATTAGCCTCCATTCTCTCTTTAATTTGGGTTACAGTTGGAAGAGAACTCATATTGAAAGGGGGTAAAGGTTTGGTAGCAGGGAAAATGTTGTTGACATTGTTGGTAGATATAGGCGCCTGGTCTTCCTTGCCTTTACCTTTTTCATGGACATCAAATTTCATTTTGATTGTGGTTTTCTTGTTGTTATCCATGAGCTTTTTAGAGAGAAAATTCGTTTTGTTTCTGGTTTGACAAGCTAGGACATCAGGGTTATGAATGATTTCATCCATGCATTGGTTACCACCAGCACCACAAATGATAGTGCTCATTCTTCTGTCAAAACTTCCACCAAGATTTGCATTTGCATTAGTCAGCTCCATTTGTCTAGCATGTTTCATCTTTGCATCAAATTCCACAACCGCATCCTTGCCAGAGTAAACCCTACTTAACAAAGATTTCCCTTTTTGAGTCTCCTTTGGTTTAGAAGCAGATATTTGGGGCAATTTAGATATTGGAGGAAGAACTACTAGCATTAAAGTTAGCTTCACAGGGAGGGACCGGATGATCTAAGATGCGACAAATATTGTAAAACTTATTGCCTATAAGAGCATAAGCAAATTCCAACTAATGAGAAACTGTGGGGGATTCATAGGCTTCAATACCATACTTGAGAACTTTGGTAACATCAATGGATAATTTCACTTCTATATTCTTTTCCTCTCTATCTCTGCCATAAGGTTTCCTAGCTTCTTGAAAATTACCAGCTGGCCTGAGGATGTTTCTGATATCAGGAATGATATGCCTTGGAATTCTCTTGATTAAGACCCAGATTTCAACTTTGTTAAAAAGCATAATAGTAGTAGAGTTCATTTGATCCACCAGGTTTTCTATGGGATTGATGTAAGAGATGGAGGTCGAAGCCGTGAAAAGGAGTGTACAACTGGTATTGTGGTATGTGTGAACTAACAGAGGGGAAATAGGCAAGTGAATGGGACTAATGAACAACTTTATTTTGAAAATTATTTGAAATGTGGTCACAGGTTGTTTGTTGTACAAAGGTTACAGAGCTTGTTGTTGGCTTTTAGTCTAAGAGCATTGACCACCAATACTAAACTTCCAGCACCGGATCTCATGATTATCTCTTCACAGTCTATTTTTTGGCATATTCCCCAAGGATGAATCTTTCCTAAAGAGCTTGGGATCGTACTTAGTTGTGGATAATAACATCCCAAAAAAGCAACCTGTAGAGAAGAATCCCAAACACAACAAACAAGGGAACCATCATATTATCAATAATAAAATCCTAGTAAAACTGGGGGTTAGAAATCCCATGAGATTGAGATTCAAAACATGAGCTAGAATGGTTCATCACGCTAGTTCCCACAACTATGAGTCAACCATTTTTAAACATACTTATCTCAGTATGAGAAGTAATGAATTGTTGCCTAACCGTCAATGTATCCTTGCAGACGATACCATTGAGGTGACACAACCTATCACTAGGGGCATGATGCCTAGTGATAGCCAAGCGACGCGATTAATTATGGTGGCAGTTCAAATTCCTTAAACACTCTAAATTTTGCATGGTAATCCACATAGAAAAGCAGAGATTAAAAAACTTAGAGATAGAAGAGAAGAGGTATTCATCTGTAAGGATTATTTTAGGCTTTTCTAAACCTCTTGTTTTCCATCTGTTCATCTCCAAAGACCCAAATCAGAGTTATTAAAATATTTTTATCAAACACCTTCAAGTATTCATCAAAATCATGTCCAACATATTGTTTGTTGATCATCGTGGTGTTTGTTTTGAGATGCCTGAATTATTGCTTGGGGATTAATATTTCACAGATTGGGAGATGAAGGATAATGTGAAGGGTAATAAGGTTGTCACTGAGGATAAAAACATCATAGATGAAGATAATAGTAGTGATGAAGAGCCTCACAGAGTTAACTTTCCTAATTTCTTTCATGAGCACTTTGATAACGATTAGTGGGATGATGTAATGATCCTGGAACCACCATTTATTTATCCAGTGGTTAGACCCCCCATATCCTTATTATTATCTTACATATAGTAATGATGATGAGTACTCTCTTATGGTTCCCGCCAAACGAGAGTTTAATAGTCCTCCAGGTATTACTCATAAAGTTGTAAAGATTTTCAAGATCAGAGCAAAGTGGATTGTTAAGTCTAAAAATACCGAAGATAAAAGAGGAAAAAAGATACATGCATCCTACTTTGAATATGGGTTTGCGAGGAAATGGGTAGGGTCCACCAGCATGGCACCTGAAGGAAATAGGCCTGAAGTCATTGATCCAGATCAGCCCTTGTAGGTACTTTGAACAGTTGGTTTCGAGTTACTGAATTTGTTGTTGCCATTGATGGGGGGATGCAGATTGTCCTAGCCGCTTTGTTGTTGGAGATGCTGCCGATGGCTTCACGTCTCAGGACCGGAAAGAGGAAAATTTGAAGTATATTTGTGCCATTGCTTTCATTGCACCTGGGTATCCACCTGCAGCCAAAATTACACCAAGGGCAGCCGTTATTGAAGCAAAAGCATCTCCTACAGGGGTTGTGATACCAAATGCATTGCCATCCAATGCAACTCCCGGGAACCCAACTGGTGGAATTGCAAATATATCTAACAGAGGTGACCTTGAGGTGCAGATTGAATCGGTTCCTGTGGCAGCAGATAATGATCATGTAACTCCAACTACTAGTCTAATATATCCCATTGCTCGTAACCATTTTGTCTCTACTCGAATGACTCGCAGTGCCAAGCAAAAATTGGAGAAAAGTAACGGTCCAGTTTCGAGCATGACAAGGACCCGGGGTGGAAAAAAATGAAGAGCAGTACTTCTGAATCTCCAGATCATGGCAACTAGGTATAATTATTCTGAATTCTGTGCAGCTTTTTTGAATTTTGTTAAACTCATGGAGAATGTAATTCTCAGCAACATTATCCTTTTTATTTTGTGGTACTTTACTCTTTTACTGGTGGTAGATAAACCATAACAAATATTATCTATTTTGATGTTATTATTCTCTGAATTACTTTTTGAATGTTGATTTTGTTGATTCTTGAGAGTTCTTTGGAAAGTCTGATTTAAAGATAAAAAATCCTATAAAAGATTACTAAAACCTTTTCTTCTAAAACCCCTATTTCCATATAGTCATATCAACCCCCAACCTGGTTTAGAATCCCTTGAGTATTGAGTCTTAAAATCACTGGAAGTTAATTCACTAAGAGCACCTGGATCCACCTGAAACCAGATAAAATCATTTATAGTAGATAATAATTCCCAACCAGAATGCAGGAGGGGATGCAAACTCTTTATCAATGAAAAGATCAGAGCTCTATGAAACAAGAGATTAGACTGAAGAAATTGTAATTTCTGAATTTGGGGATGGGTGGAAGCCATAATAGTAGGGGTTGGGTGATTTGGATTAGTGAAAATAGGTGTGTTTTGCTTCCCATCTTTGGGGGATTTTGATATATTTGTGAAATGAGCGATGTTTGTGATGTTGGTGATGCTTGAACTGCTAGTGATGATTGTGATATTTCTGATGTCTACGAATCCTTTGAGAAATGTTGAGGTTGTGATTGTTTTGAGATTAACCAAATAATTCCTGTGATTTACTTCAGTATTTCCATGAATGATAGTGGTTATGAGATTAAGGTGATTGGGGTGATGAACTATTTTATAAACCATTGAAACAGGGGAGAAACATAGAACTCCGGTGAGAATCCGGCCAGAAAGAGCTGTTGGACAGAAGAAACAAACTTAAACGGTGATAAATCCGGTACACTGAGAATCGAAACATGCAACTGAAAGACTCTACTGAGACAAAGATGGGCTGTCAAGAACGTAGAGGAGGTAGGATGGGCAATTGGTCAGATCTAGTATGGATCGTACATGGACAGTAGTTGGAGTCGGAGGCTCTCCTAGGGTTTCCTCCTATGGGATCCCTGGGGAAGAGGATCAAGCTGGCCCTTGCGAACAGCTTGATGCACTATCTCCCTTCAACCCTTTGAGCGAAATGCGGCAAAAGGAAGCAAAATCCATGGACCGACCCCATCGTCTCCACCCCGTAGGAACTACGAGATCACCCCAAGGACGCCTTCGGCATCCAGGGGTCACAGACCGACCATAGAACCCTGTTCAATAAGTGGAACGCATTAGCTGTCCACTCTCAGATTGGGCAGCAGAGAGAGACCAATTATATCATCTACTGAAATAAGGAACTCTACTTTATTTATGTACGAAATAAAGGTTCGGAGGGCCCCAAATCCGATTCCCTTTGGTGAATAGAATTCGTGATTAGTCCAAATAGTTGTCTTCTTAATTGGAGTCACAACTTCCGGTTGGATCGTCCCCACCAAAACCCCTCTCGTCCTCAACATAAAAGGCAGAGAAAATTTTCATACAAAACTTGCATTAAAAGTCTTTTTTTATAATAGTAAATGAAACTAATTTAGATAGAGGTTCAGTCATAGACTGGGAAAGCTGTGAATTGAATTTATCCATACTCCAAAAAATTTAGACTTTCTGTAGAACTTTGTTGCTTTATCAGCTGATGAATTACAGTTTATTTTTAGGAATTCTACTTTAATAAAATTAAAATCTTTCAAGATGAGCTTAAAATCTTATATAATGGCATTTTATACAAGAACAACTGGTTATTATTCAAATTCAATGTCTCAACAACTAGTTTTGCATCACTTAAAAAGCAGACCTTACGCATTCATTTCTCCTTTGCCCAAATTCCAACCTCCATTAAAGTAATACTCTCTGTCTCTTCCATATTTCTTGTTATTCCTGGGACGATCTTGCAGCCGAGAAAGATACCTGCAATATCATTCATAATTAAACCACAACCCGAAAGATTAAAAAATTTATCTATAGAGGCATCACAGAAAATTATCACACAATCTTGAGGAAGAAAGCTAGTCACATCATATATAATTCATATTTTGATCTGGATGGCATGCTATAGTATGACATAGGGAATCATGATTTAAGTAGATCTCAGCATCATTAACAAGCTTAAGGGCTTTTAGGCAGTAATATGGTGATTTAAATTCTTTCTATGGAAGATATGAAGCACCTATCTCTCCATATACTCCAAGCAATAGTAAAGACAGTAGAAGTGTACTTTTTACATGCTATTATTTTGAGTTATAAGATCATTATAAAGAGTAAGAGACCACACAGCCTTAGCAAATGGACAATGTAATAAAATATGTTCGAGAGTCTCCATAGATGAATGATCACACAACTACAATAAATATCTTGACTGTTAATAAATCTACTTATTATGGACTTAGCATGAAGAATTATTTCATGACATTTCCAAATATAAGTTGTACCTTAGGAAGGATAGAAACCTTCCAAAGAGCTATGTAAGTAGAGTTAACATTATGAGGATTTAGCATATGAATAAACTGACCTGAAATTAGTTTATACGCTGGCTCTACCATAAATTGACCATTCTTATTGAATCTCCATATCAATTTATCATGACCACTAATAGGAATTTTGGATGATATTATATGATGAACAATTTGGGGAAAGAAGAAAGCATTGACCAAAATTCGTCTTCCAACTATGGTTTATCCATTAATGAATTCATCTACAATCCAATTAGGTTTACGTTGCGAAAAGAAAATAGGATGAGAAGAATTTGGTATCCAGTTATCTTGAAAACATGAAATACAATCATCGTTTCTTACCTCTCATTGAGCATTTTCCACAATGAAGTTAATTCCATAACATAAAATCTTCCAAACATAAGAACACTCTATATTATATTGTAATGCATAAGATTGTTATTCTTAAAGTATCTACACTTAAGAACCTTAAACCACAACTCTTGAGGGAAATGAATCAGATTCCAAGTTGTTTTAGATAGTAAAAAAATATTACCATGGCTAAAGATTTTGAAACCTAAACCACCTTGAAGTTTATGAGTACATATTTTGTCCCACCGTTTCAAATACAAACCTCCAGGTTTGGATTTTCTCCACCAAAAATCTATTTGAGATTGATCCAAAGTATTCACGTGATAAATTGATGAAGTCTTTAACATATGTTGAACTAAAACAGAGCTGCCTGCCTGGTTTAAATGTTTTTATTTCCATTTAATTATCAATTCTCTTGTCAAACTGATCAATGAGATGATGAAAGGTATCCATATTATATCTAGAAATGAAAATAGGAACGCCTAAGTATTTTTCATTTAGGGAAATGTTCTTAACATTTAGAGATCTAACTAGAGAACAACATGATCAGGATGGACACTGTTACTAAAGTAACAACCTGATTTTTGAAAGTTGATGACTTGACCTGAAACAAGACTGAAATCCTTAATTAAACTCATGAGATATGAACAGAATGGGAAGCTTTAGAAAAAATTAGATTGTCATCAACAAAGAGAAAATGAATGATGATCGGAGCCTCTCTAGTAACATTAAATCCTTGGATTACTTGATTATTTTTTGCATGAATAAGGTATTTATATAAAGCTTCCATGCAAATTATGAAAAGGTATGGAGACACAGGATCGCCTTGTCTCAGACCCCTGGAGAACCGTTAAGCAAAATAGACACACTGGTACTACTAATGCACTGAAATATATATTAAGTAACACCAATGATTAGAAAACCCAAGAGATTTAAGAGCATCTATAAGAAATGACCACTCAATTCTATCAAAAGCCTTCGACATGTCAAGTTTGAGACCCATGACCCCTTCATTTATCTTTTTTTTTTCATTGTATGCACCAACTCATGAGCAATAATAATAATAATATATTGAATATGTCTATTAGGGACATATGCATCCTGGTAGGCGCTTATTATTTTACTTAAGAGAGGTTTCATCCTATTTACAATAATCTTGGAATAAGCAATTGATGTGATTTGGGATTATCCAATAAAATAACCGCAATCGCACGGCGTCTAACTAGTAGACAACGGCAAGTACGGGTCGAACCCACAGAGAGCGGGGAAATACTGCAATTAATATCTCTAATAAACTAACCAAGAAGAATATTTTTATGATTTTTAGAATTACGAATAAATTAATAAATTAACTAAACTAATAAAATGTGACCGAGTAGAGAGAGTCGGTAACCAGGGTTTTTCAATATCCACCACTATTTAATTCATTAATATTTAGAATCGCAAATATCGCTGGGACGCCCTAAACATGATGCATCAAAAAGCCCTAGTCTCAAGCATACACCATAAAATTGCGGTAGCGAGAAAATTGTACGAAACTAATTAAAGGTCTACAAATAATACTTGGCTATTCGAAGTATACCCCATCAAAAGATTTAACCTAAGCATGGAATATCAAATAAGTGGACAAATATATTTTAAAATAACAACTGTATACCAGAAACATGGAACATCAAAACCATAGGCCAAGCATGCACCATAAACGACAATACAATTGTTTAAAGTCATGAATTTAATCTATTTAAATCATAATGGTCTGTATCAAATATTTAATTCAATTGATCTAAAACTGTAAGTGGTTTCAACATTAAACCCTAGTTACAAATTAATTTAGAACATGGAGAAGGGTTTCTTAAAACCCATAAAAATAATTAAGAAAAGAAGAGTAGAGAGGATTAAACCAAAAATAGCCTGTAAGAATTTCGTTTTTGTTCTTTATACAGCCGTCCTCTATGAAGCAGCCGTCTTCTCTTTCTCCTTCTCTGTTTTCTGTACACGCCGTCCTGTCCTGTCTCTCCTCCTTACACAGAACCTCACGCCCCCTCTCTTTTTACGTTAACATCTCTTCTCTTTTATAGCTTCTCTTTCTTCCGTCAAAAGAAACAAGAAAGGCCCTAGACTCCCAGCCTATCTCTGACTCTCTTTCTTTTTATTTTAACTCCACAATCACGTGTTGGCTGGACCACGTCATAACAAACATCCACCTGAAAAGGAAAACTCAACCTAGCTTCAAACAACTCATCGAGTCTAGCCTACGGTAGTCATCTACTCCCCTAACGGATACACCCATCTCAATTCACGTGATACACTTAACCTCTCTCCCATGTGAAACCGTACTTGTTTTTTTTTCTCTCATCATTAGCCTTTACCACTCTCTTCAAGTCAACATCTCACACTCTATTTCTTCACGTGAAACACTCTATTCACTCAAGTCTCAATAGCTAACTCCATCTACTCATGTCACTTTCAACAACAAGAGACAACAAACTCAAAACCCAACACCTAGCCAAACCAACTTCAAAACTAGCCTCTCTACAACCTTCACGTGTTGTACTTCACAACCAATTCATAGACCAATTCAGCCTTCACGTGTTGTACTTCACAACCGAATACCTCTTCTCAATTCATTATCCAATAGTCTAGGCACTCATTACCCCAGACACTAGCCTACACCCATTTCTTTTCTCATCTCTAACCGTACAGCTCTACCACTAGCCTTCTTCTCTAGGTCCTCTTTTCACTTAATCCAAGCAAACCACCACCTATACAGCCTTCACGTGAACCTGTAGCCTACTCATCAACACAGCCACCTACTGTTTATGTACGCCACATATAAACCAAAAGAAAAGCTCCACACGGTCTGTCCATTTAGCTGCATTTAATCATAATTAATTGGTAACTTTGGATTTATATGAACCATCTAATAAAACAATAAAAATATATTATTAATACAAATTCAAGTACTAACAAATATAGATTAAGTGGTAAAAATGTATGAATTACGTGCTTATCAAATACCCCCAAACCTATATTTTGCTAGTCCTCGAGCAAAACTAATCTAAAAATAAAATAAAAACCTAACTCACTTTCGCAGGAATCGCGACTACATTTAGCATATGTAATAAGCCTTTAAACCCCTAAGTGGCCTTAGCGGACGAGTTTTGTCTCGTGAGGGTTTACAAGAGGTATACCCACAAAACCTGTACTCCAAATTTTAGCTATCTGTGAACAATTTAGGATAGACACTAAACAAGCTATTTAGTTGGCATACTAAATTTCTTCGACTATAAGAATCATTACCCTGTATGAATCCAATTGCTGTACACGAGTTTGTACTCAGCGTACTAAAATTCATATAAAAATGCAACTCTACTCAAATAATCATTGAACATCTAAAATTAGATAAATTCACATTGCTCGAAATCAATCAAATTCAAACACAGGGATAGATTAGAAGATGGAAATAGAAGTAATGAATGGTGCATATGTTGACTAAGGTGAACGGTGTTTCCCATATCTGTCTGAAGGTCAGTACCAGGATGAATCCTATTTTTATTATTATTATTATTTATATACATAATATTATTTTTTTTTCTTTTTTTTTATATGACTACATGATTAGATCTTTTGAATCTAAGCGCATGTTCCTTTTCAGCAGATTACATGATAGTTCTCATGGATCCTGCATTCCACGCTTGCTTAGGCGACGGAGACAGGGAAAAAACACACATATTGCTATCAAAGTGTCAATTTTCATCATTTTTTTTTTTTTTAATAAGAATTAAAAATGAGCGTGAACTCAACAATCTATTTCATCCTGGCTGCGATAACAATTTGATACTGGGCCCCACCAAATCACTTAGAGAAACACAAAATTGCAAAAATAAAAATAGAAAGTGATATGATTATGATGATTCCGAGAAATGCTTGTTCAATGATTATCATGTTATTTCTAACACATGAGTGCATTCAGAGATGAATAGACCATTTAGCTGGGCACACCAATTCTATAGATAAGAGCTATGTTTCCATCTACCTAGAATGGTTAGTGTCACCCTGAATTGTTCACATGTTTCTAAATTTCGGAGTTTCTTTATTGGCATCAATTTTCGGAAACTCTACCCCCAAACCTAAATTTAACATTGTCCTCAATGTTTCAAACTTTGCAACCTATAACGGTCTGCAATAAATATAAATAAGAGAAACAAATGTAAATTAAAGAGAAGGGATTGGAACGTCTCACCTGATTGACGCAAGAAAAATAGTATTCTCTGTCACACACACCAAACGATAGTAATAACAAAGAACACTAAAAATAAAAATAAAAAAAAATAAATGCCTAAAAGAAAATAAAAACAAGAAAATAAAAATCTACCTACTGGATATGCACAAAAAGAATCCCCATACACTAATAACCTGAAAATTTGGGGATCAACCCAAAATACAATATATACAAATGACAGTTTCACAATTATATAATTTTGACACGGTGACACTGAAACTATCAAAAAGAAGTGATTACCCCCAAACCTAGTTTTTACTACACTGGGAAGTGCGTAAAGAACATAATAAGGGGATACATTTGGGACTGGGTAAATATCAATTGGTTCCTGCACAGTGTCAGGATTAGGCAAGTCCTCTGGATATTTGGATGCAAAGTAATCCAACAAAACTTGAGAAGCACACAACTCTAACCCTAAATTAGGCAACTTTTGGAAGTCTAGGGGTCTAGAAACAACCTCTAAGTCGGGTGAATGGTCTTGTGAGATAGATTCATCAATAGAATTAGACAATCATCTACAAAATCATCCACAGGGTCATCTATATGTTCTGTTTGGAACTGAGAGTCACTACAGAATTGATCATCATCACCAATTAATTTCTGGTGGCGTTCTAGAACTCTCAATCTCTGTTCCAAACTAGACAGTCTCTGATTATAATACTCCTCATCCACATAGTCATCTACGTAGTCTGTATGGAACATATGGTCAGTACAAGACTGATCATCATCAATAAATAATATTTGGCGTTCCATATATCTCACTCTTTGTTCAAGACTAGACAAGTTATACTCTCTAGTTCTAAACTGAGTTGATTGTTGACTTACCGTAGACTTAGTTGAATAATCGCGTATGACGGAACGATGTGGATGCCAAGTTCCATACACACGACGATTAAAAGCGCAAATTTCCTTATATCCTGGCCCATAGAATAATTCCCCCATCGTCATCTTAGATGTTTCCGGTGAAAGATTCATCATCCTCGAAAAAAAATACCTGAAAAGAGATACTAAAACATAAAACGAGTCAAATAGAACTAAAATCCTAAAAATAAAATAAAATATATACAAAATAAAATAAAAACCTAAACTACGATTAGAAAATCAAAAATAATAACTACAATATTCCACAACCGCTCCCCGGCAGCGGCGCCAAAAATTGATGTGATTTGGAATTACCCAATAATAATAACCGCAATCGCACGGCGTCTAACTAGTAGACAACGGCAAGTACGGGTCGAACCCACAGAGAGCGGGGAAATACTGCAATTAATATCTCTAATAAACTAACCAAGAGGAATATTTTTATGATTTTTATATTAATAAATAAAATAATAAACTAACTAAACTAATAAAATGTGACCGAGTAGAGAGTCGGTAACCAGGGTTTTCAGTATCCACCACTATTTCTATTTAATTACTGAAGTGAAATATAACTCATGAATATTTAGAGTCGCAAATATCACTGGGACGCCCTAAACATGATGCATCAACAAGCCCTAGTCTCAAGCATACACCATAAAATTGCGTTAGCGAGAAAATTGTACGAAACTAATTTTAGGTCCACAAATAATATCTGGCTATTCTAAGCATACCCCATCAAAGGATTTAACCCAAGCATGAAATATCAAATAAGTAGACAAATAAATTTGTAACAAATAGATTTTCAAAACAACAACTATATACCAGAAGCATGGAACATCAAAACCCTAGGTCAAGCATGTAACATCAAACGACATCACAATTGTTTAATAAAATTTAATAAATCATCATCATGGAAATTAATATATTCAACTCATAATGGTCTATTACTCAATAATTCAAATTAATTAGTCTTGTACCAAAAAGTGGTTTCAACATTAAACCCTAGTTACAAATTAATTTAGAACATGGAGAAAGGTTTCTCAAAACCCATAAAAATAAATAGAAGAGTAGGAAGAATTAAACCCAATGAGCAGTAGCGTTTTTCTGTCTCCTATCTCCCGCTCTAATCACCGTCCTCTGTCTGCCTCTGTACCTTTTTTTCTTTTATTCCGTTTCAGGTTTTATTTCCGTCTGGTGATGTTTCCTCCTGTACAGACTAAGAACAGAACTACCTCTCACGTCCTTTCTTGGTTCTTTTTATACCCAGCTTTTATGACCTATTCTCTCTAGGACTTTAGCTAGCAAACCATATTCATTCACCGTGCAGGCCCATGTGATGTCCTTTGTTTTTAGCCTCTATCTCACGCCGAACCATATCAACCTAAGCTATGAAACATAGCCTGCACACTTTCTCTTTCCACCTTGACCCTACCGTGCACTTCACTTATTCAAAATTTCCTTTTCAAACACAAGCAAAGTCTGTTCCTTCGGTCACTCTACCCCTCCAATCTCACCTCCAGCTACCCATTCAGTGTATAACATCTAGTTCTCTACTTCCTTTCGAATAGTGACAAGGCTTCATTTAAACTGACGCACCTCAGCCTAACCCTGCCTACTTTCTCCAACACTATACGGTAGCTTCTCTTCTCTTTCACGTGAAGAACTACTCATTGTTGTCACGTCACACTCAAGACTTGCTTACAAAACCAACCAATCAAGATTCACTTTCACTTCAACTTCTCTTCTTTCTTGTATCCCAGAATTCGTAACCCAAAAGAGAACTAACTTCTCCACCTTCACGACAGCCAGACCACCTTGTACTTAGGTGACACATACTGACATGGGACCTGCACACCACTGCAAGCATGAAGTCATCGCCCAATTATCCGTGCAAACTGATCCCATCAGAGCAAGCAACAATGCCTACTATCTCTTGCATCATTGACTGTATGTCAGGTGGAATTGAAGCAGCTGTATTGTTCAACAGACTAAAACTAACATCACCTGAACCGGACCCCTTATTCTCTCTCAACTCCACAGAGTTTACAGATTAGCCATTTTAACCGTATTTAGTTCATAGCTTTGGATTTTTATGAACCACCTATTAAAACAATAAAACAGTAAATTAATAAAATCATAAGTGCTAACGAATATAAATTAAGGGGTAAAAATGTATGATTTAAGGACCTATCAGCAATGCATACAGAAATTAGTTTGAAATCATCTGGGCTAGTAGGATTATTAATTTAGGGATTAAAGAAAGGAAAATATAGTTCATCTCTTTTACCAGGTGTATGGAGTCGAAAAAACTGTTAGCAATCTTCCAGAAACATATTGTGAGAAGATCAATGTTCTCCTTGTAGAATCCTGAAGGAAAACCATCAGGCCCTAGAGTAGTCCATGGGGTCATTTGGTTTATAGTGTATAATTTCTGCTGAGTGATAGGTCTTAATAAGGTAACATTATCATTTTTAATGATGTAGGAATCAATGCAATTTAGAAATTCAATGCTTCTAAAAGAGGCAGATCTAGTGCTGATTGAGCTGAAGTGCCTGACCAATAGTTTTCAAGATTTGATTTATTACTAATCCATTGACCTGACTCCATCTTAAGGGCATTTATATGATTGAAATGTTTTCTTCTATTCACTTAGCTATGATAAAAAACCCTGTTTCTATCAAAATATTTTATGAACTTATGTTTTGACTTTTGTGCATAAAATTCTTCCTACACTTTTTACCATTGATCTAAATCAACTTTTATTTGTCTAATTTGCTTAATGTTCTGAATAGTATATGGAAGACTATTTAGATTATTGAGAAGATTACAAAGAGTGGTCCACTCATTGGAGCTCGTTTAACCAGTGGTCCTTTTTCATGTTTTATACCAAAAACATTAATCCTAGGTCCATACACCATGGGACAGATAAAACATATTTTTTAAATACCCAAAATATCCTTCTTTTCTTTAGGGTTTCAAAAGATTTGAACGAGTTTTAGTTTTTGTTAATCAATCTTGTTGTAACCAGTCTTCTTCGTTTTTTTTTCTCGATGATTTCTTCAGATTTTATTGATAATTTTCGATTATTTTTGTTGATAGTTTCAGGATATCTGGTTTAATATCGTCAATTTTTGTGAAGATTTTAATTGATTTCTTCAGTTTTTGATTTTCCAATTTTGTTTTAAAAAAATTTGTGATAAATGTGCTTTGATTTCATGAGTGTTTGGGTTTTATCGTGATGGAGAACTTGGTTGCACGTTTGGGTGATGGGTATATAGGTTATTTTAGGGTAAACTCGTAAAGGGGAGACCAATCCTAGTCACACCAAGGACTACACCTTTCCTTCTATGGGTAGAGAGAGGGAAAAAAGATCCTTTCTTTGTACTATTCCTTTTCTTTTTATAGACTTTCCCTCTTAATTATATTTTACACATGCCTCCCTTTAACCCCTTCTTATTGCTAAATTACCATCTGTCATTCTTATCCCCAACTTATCCTCTTATTCCTCTCATGTCCTCATACTTCAATGGGCATATTCCTAAGTGCTTGGGTTTGACCCTTAAAATCCTAAGGTGATGATGAACTTAATCCCATCTAGTAAGAATGACTCCTCTTATCCATGGGTAGTCATCTTCAGGTATTATAATTATCCCCTGACTGTTGGGCTAACCATTGGATAGCCCAATAGTCAAAACCCACTTTTAAAGCAATTCTGATTGACTATCTTCTTAAGATGTACCTCCCTATCCCACTCACCGTTTGGTTGATCACGTACCTCACCGTCACTTCAGTTACCCTACTCTGAGTAACCATCTCACTTTAGTCAAAGAAAACTCTCTGCTTTATATATTTACAGTCTATTCTTTACCACTTTATTTTCTTTTTTACTGCTATTTCCTGATGTCAGACTATTCTCTCAAACATTCCTCAACGGAAGAAGAGGAAAAAGCGAGGGAGAAAAATTCTCAAGTGGTGTCCGAACCTGGCGGCCAATCTGATGACGGGCCTCTTCTTTTGCCGTCTGATGGACGATTGTATTATATTATGGAAATTCTTGGCAGTCAAGATCACTCTGCCGCTATGCAGCCCCTAGTTTTTTCAGATGGTACGTGGGTTACGCTGACTGAAGATTATCTCGATTGTCGTTTAACCAACCCGGCTTTAATACCCTTTTTTGCATCCCCTAAGTGGCTCATGCATCCGGAGGAAGACGTCTTTCCCCTTCACCCTTTCAACAAAATTCCACGCATAGACATTTATCGTGGGGATTATTACCTTTTAAATATAGATCAGCGCTCTTCCCCTGAAACTTCTCCCCTCTAGAAGTCTTGGGTCACATACATCCGTTCCAATCCTGATCATTTAGCCACGATCCGTTCTTTGGGGATAGAAGACGCTATAGACGCATCCCTTCATCGTGTGATAGTTAGATATAAAAGTGAAATGGTCAGACTTTATTCGCGTTGGATTTATCGGGTTGACACTATCTTTTTTGCTTGGGATGAGGCGACTCCTGTATTGGAGGATGTTTTGGCTTTAATAGGATTGTCGATTCATGGATCTCACCTGTATCATAAGATGACTATCTCCGAAGTTATCAATGATTCAGACAGGACTCTATGTGCTCACTTGATTGGATGCAAAGGTAAATCTCGGTAAAAATGCCCACCCTATAAAGGGGAAGATCGTTGATTCGGGAAAATCGTCTAAAGGAAAGTCCAAGGTTACCTCTACTTCGGAAGCAAGAGAGAAAGCTGCAGCCCGCCCTATTGGTGGGAAGATGATGACTGATGTTATGAAGGGTTCTGCTGATGTACCAAGCCGACTCACTCGAGATGAAAACCTTTCTGGACGCGGTACTAAGGTTAGTAAGAACAAACGCGCTTCTTTCTCTCTGTGGATGAAATATTGGGCTCAAAATCCCGTAGACGGGGAGGTCAGCTCCCCCGTCCAAGAGGAGAAGAACGGTCGCGCTGTGATAACAACCTTCCTTCTTACTGGCTCTGTCATGATATTTTTCGAATATATCCCCCGTGACACCATCAAGAACGAGATCGTGCCGATGGATGTACTGATGTCACGAGGTATATCATTTCCTTTGGCGTCTATGTTCTTGAATGGTTTGTATCGTCAGCTGGATCTCCTTTGTAAAGATATTCAAAGAGTGGACGCCCGTCACACTGTTGAAACCTATGTCACATCAAATTTCCTTCAAGCTTAGGCATGGGAGAATTTTCCCAAGTATGCTCCTCCAACTAATGATTTAGTCGTTCTTCGTGTAGAAATAGTTGAGAGAGAAGATGGTACCTTTGATATGGTTCTGACTTCTTACTATTATCCTCGCATGGCCCTGTGGCGCGGAAAGGGGAGAAAGTCTGGGAATACTCTTAGGATTATATGGATGTGGCCAAGGAATTCAAGCTTTTTCCTTATCATAACGGTCGTTCTGGTTCCTTTCCTTACGATTTCACTACTGAGGTTGCAGATGTGACCCTGAACTCTGAGCAATCTTTGGAAAGTGACCACTTTGACTCTTTTATGGCTGTACTTCCTGGTTATATCCCTGGCTTTCATCTGGGTAATTTTGTAGCAATATTCTATCGTGTGGCTTTCCAACTGGGGTTCGATCAAGGAGTCTCGTCTCTATATCCAAATATGTATTCTAGTGAAGAAGATGATGTTAAAGATAGATTCGACCACTTTGTTTTCAAAGGAGATAACTGTCTGGTGGACCGAGCAATTCATTATTTTTTCCTTCATCCTTCTCCGACGCGAGAGCTCTTTGTCTCTCCTAGTTAGTATTCGTTTTAAACAGAAAGCAAGCTCTGAATTTTCTTCATCATGAACCAGTCCTTTCACCCATACTATCCTCGGATGACTTTAGGTGTTGGGTCGTATCAAGTTAATTGAGTCGATAGCTCTTGGGTTGGGTCTTATGCCTGGTTCAAAAGGTCATCCCTTGGCTCCCTTGACTACTAGTTGGGCTACCCCGGCTGATCAAGAGTTGTTGAAAATGGGGTTTAAAAAGGAACAAATGCCTCCTCCTCCATCGCGAAAAAAATCGAGCAAGGTTCAAGATATTCAACCAACTCCGGGCTCTTCTAACCAAGTATTTTTTCATGCCCGAGTCTCTTTTCTCCCTAAAAGAAAATACAACCCTTTTTTTTTCCTAATTGTGTGTTATTAGGGTGATTTCCTCATCTGTTCTGTTGGGTACAAGCCCCGCTCCTTTATGGTGGAAGAATATCTTAACATTCCTGAACACGAGTAGTCGCCTTGTCGTAAAGCTAAGAAATCTAACCGTGACACGGGAATTTTACCAACTCCGCGTATTCCCCGATCTATCTTAGCTGATGTTTCTCCTATATCTCCTTTACAAGACAAAGCTCGGGCTATAACTAGTCCGACTTCTTCCTCTTTCGTGGATCGTATTTATAGTTTGGGTGTCGATTTGTCTAGAGGTGGTGGTGTCGTTTCTCCATGTTTACATGTTTTTTCTCTTAGCCCTTTGGTGGCTACCACTTTTCAGAATCAGCCTCAGGATAAGCCTACCAGCTTGCTTGGTTCATGTAGTCGTAGTGGTTCGTCCTATTCTTATCTTGGTGTATCTCAGGAGCATGTGTCTTCTGACGAAAATCTATCTCCTTCTAGTAATTTTTGTCCCTTTTGCTTTCCACGAGTCACTTTCTTTATTCCGTGTTTGTCTTTTTAGATATGGTGTTAAGACATATATATTTTCTTTTTCCTATTTACGTCCCTTTTGCTATCCTATTGTATCTTTTCCTTGTTTTTTTGTTATATTTATTATCCATTATTATTTGTTTTTTATTTTTTTATTTTTTTAGGTTCTGCTGGTGGTTCGAAGTTGTCTTCGGGTTCTTCTCATCTTTTTTCCGATCATTACGAGCCTTCTCCTGCTCGCGTGTCGTCTCATAATCCCCAAACTTCTGAGGTTAGTTTCATTCATTTATTTTCATTCATTTTTAACATTTCATCATCATCATCGAGTTATATTTTTTTTATCTTATACTCTTTCCCCCATTTCTCTCTTTTTTTAGACTATGAAAAAGTGAGGTAGCAATTCCGCGTTTAAGAAGGATGCCTCTAGTGTCACGAGCAAAGTTAAACGCGCGCGGCTTATAAGGAATGATTATTTCCTAGCTACTCAAGAAGAATTAGACGCAGCTGCCCTATTATCTAAACCGGAAGATCCTTCCTTTTGCTACCCTTCAGTTGTAAGTGCCGACGAAGTCGGCGAAACTGAGAACCATATATTAGTGCATGGCTTTTGGGTCCCTTCGAACTTAGACGCCACTTACAAGATGATTGTTGAGCAAAACGGTCATATGGTGAACGAGGGTATGATTAAGGATATGAATATTTTAGTCTTTATGAATAAGGGTTTGCTCGAAGCTGCAGAGGGGCTTTCCCGAGTTCGTGATGCTCCTCCTGCTACTGGTAAGCTGAAGGAATAGGAATCTTCCATTCAAACTGGCATAGATCTTCAGTTTCCTACATCGTGGCTGTCCTAATTGTTGGGTACGGTGAATGGCAAGTTTGATCCGCGTTCAACCCTTCCGACTCAGATCGATGAATTAGAGCAAAGCCTAAAGGATCTGACTAAAGTGGCTCAAAAAAAAGGACTGCTCTGAACAATCTTCTCGCCGACGTTTCAACAACTACGCAGAAGGCTTGTAAAGCTGAAGCTGTTGTGACCCGGGTGCATGAAGATCTTGAGCAGAAAAAATGAGATCTGGCCGCTTTCGAGGAAGTTTAAGTTTATTCTCTTTGGTATTGAGTGTCTGTATTATGTTTGTGCTTATCTTGGATTTGGTTGGCTTTCTTCTTCCTCTCTCCTCCCTTTCTTTTGGAAACTTATTTGGGATTTTGATGATTTTTATTATCGCATTTTAACTATCTTAAGTGGTTGGTTTACTCTTGATATTTATTTTGGTTTGTGTGTTTATTTACTACTGGCACCTGAATTTCAGGATATTTTGTTATAATGATGAGGGTTGTCTGTTTATAAATAGTGCTCGTATTATTCTCATTTTTGTTTAGTCTTTCCTGATGGCTTACCCTGCGGCAGCTGCTCTTATTCACAATTTGGAACAAAAACTATATCGCTTGATTGATGATAGAGTCGAGGTTGGAGCGCGATGGGAAGCCGTGTACGTCGCTCACAATGAAGTGGTCGATCGATGGTATAAGGCGGGTCTTATCTATCAGGCGTTCACCATTCGTGATTAGGTTGTTAGTTTGATAAAGCGACGATGTGTGTATACGGCTTGGCTAATGACGAGCTGAATATCGTTGAACGTATTCTTATGGAAGCTAATGAGATGCGTTGGCGACTTGATAAAGATATCCCTCGTACTTCTAAGCTACTCCGGGCTCTCTGCGTTGTTGGGATGTAGAAGTTTTGATTGCAATTGTTTTTTTTTAGTCATGACTGTTATGGTTGCAGTTGTAATTTTCGTGATTATCTTGTAATTAAATGCTTTGTCTATTTTCTGGACGCGTGGTTGTATCTTTCCTGGATTCCTATTTAAAGTTCTCCCTTGAGTTACATGTCTTGCCTTGTGCGTGGTATTTGTTTTTATTTAAGCATTCCTTTTATCTTTTCCTTAAAATTTGTTTCTATCCTTTTTTTCCTTTCCCCTTCCTCCTTCTCTCTCTTCTTCTCTCTCTCTTTGTTTTTTTGAAGGATGACTCACGATCTACATGGATATACCTTAACCATGGTTCCGGTAGCCGTTATTGTCATGACCTTGGACGCGCGTAAAGAGCTCGAGCGACTCCTGGTAGTGAAAGACGAAGTAGGGATATTAATGACTCATAGGTTAGCTCATCGGGATGCGACGGATGCTTGGAGGGATCATCATGAAGCGTTTGAACTTGCTCGGAAGGCTCATGTTGATGCTCATATTATGGGTGACGTCAATCGGCTGTTTTTTGAGGTTCATACGAACGGTGTGCTGCCAACTCTCAGTATCATGAGGTTGTGCTTATGATGAAAGATTTAGATCGGGAGATAGAAATCCGTCATGCAATGTTGGCAGAGTCGGACGATTAATTTATGGTAGTGTCTTTTATTGTATTTTTTTCTAGGGATTTATAATTCCTAGATATATTTATTTTATAACTGCCTTTATTGACAATGTGGTAATAAATATTCGTTGCTTTTTCTATTTAAACCTTTTTTTGTCTTTCTCATTTTCCTCGTTACACACATTCCCCCTTACATATTCGTGTAATCAACAGGTACAGAACCTTGTGGTCAATAGGTAAGGATAAATACCCAAACTACGTACATAACAATGATAGTGTGGTCAATAAAATTGAAAAATGAAATAAGTAACAAAATTAATGATAATTCCAGCCACTAGCTAGCCGGATTTTTCACATGCTAAAATGACATGAAAAAAAAACAAAAAAAAAACTTACGAATACTAGGTGAGATTAACCAAGATAATGTAGCATGGGTAAACTCCAATATAGGTTCCTATGGTTGCTGATAATGCTGTCGTCGGGGTAACCACAACGGAGGCTCCTGAAGATTAATCAGTTGTTGGACTAGTTGGAAACTGATGGTGGGGACTGGTGATGAATAAAGTAGGAGGAAGACTAGTCATGACACTGATGATTAACCTTTTAACTTTCGTGCAATAGGTTTAGGTCCCACTAACGAAGTACATTAGTCCTGGTTTAGTTAACTTGAAAATTGTCTTTCCATCGTCGAAAGCCGATATTGGATTTGTTATGTTGCAGTTCTCTTGTAATCCAGTTTGTTTACCACTAGTACTTGATCGTCAGTCTCGTGCTCAAACAATAAAGATTTGCCAACAATGAATCTGTTGTGCCTAGCCAGATGATTGTACAGATTATTATCATTTGGTTATTGCAAAACACCATTTTCTCCAACTATGAATTGGTTTGATTTAGCTTCTGACACTATATTGAAATTCATGGGTGTGAATATTGTGAAGATAATGAATAATGCAAGTACTGATGAACAAATAGAACTGATGATATTTTTGTATTTTTATATCAAAAGTAGGGTTTAGAGAAGTATAGCAGTTGTAGTAGTGGTGTAGTGATTGTGGAAACAAAATTGAAAACCAAACATGTTTGTTCAATTTTAATGTTATTTTTTCTCAAAAGAATAATTCTGAATGGTTAATACAGGTTCAATTAATATGTGAATTAGAGATTTTTAGTTGCTCTTTTTAAACCTGCCCAAGAACATTCCATACCTACGCATAAAATATATGAAACTTGTGGTATAGATGGGGTTATTATTTTAGCTAAGTGGTTTAGTCGTTCTTCGACAAGGTGGTTGTTTGTAAAGATAATAGATAAAAAGACGTTTATTAAAAAATATTTAGTAATAATATAGTTGACACGGACGTTTGTAATACGAATAACAGTGGTAAAAAAAGCTTTTATAACACTTATAATTTACATAGCGGTTATAAATTAAAAAAAAATTAAGGTCTTGGGTGGGTCCAATGACCCATATACTTTATATGTAGCTCCTCCCCTGCCTTGTGTACTTTCAGTTAATAGTGTCAGTAGATATCTGACAAATTCGAATTTTGTTCGAATTTACTTTTAAAATATTAAATATTATTCGAAAATAATTTTTGGATTAAGATATTTGATAAAAAAAATTTAAATATAACTAATCGGATATAAATTCAGATATATAAATATCTGTATCGGAAATATTTGGATCCAAATTTTATACATAAATGTATATATATATATATATATATTAAACATACAAAAATGTACAAAAATGTACATCATTTTTATTTTTTTACTTTTCTTTATGTTTATTGAAAAACATTTATAAATATATTCAACCAGATTAATTTTTATCATGTAATATTAATTTATAAAATTATAAATATTTTATTGTTTTAATTTCATATACCTTCGGATCGCATAATTATCCGGTATCCAGATAAAAATTCAGAGTAGGGAAACTACATCCATTTTCGAATCGAATTCGAAGTGCATGAGATTTTCGGATTCATATACAGATCGACCATATTCGCATCCGTATGCATGTGTATACACCTTCAGTGGACTAAAGAAGAAAGTATCGTCGTGTTGCAACTTACTTCCAATGTCCGGATGTGTTTCAATCTTTGCGAGTGGTATAAGTAGCTCTCAACTCAGCTCAGGCGGCGTTGCAAGCTCTTCCTTGAGGATAAACGTACTTTAAGGGCAAGTTATTTCGGGCAGTGTTGGGATTTCTTTTTGTTTTTTAAGATATGACTGATACTCATTTTTCCCGGGGCGATCGAGTAGTTATATTCGACCTGAAGTTGGAGCTTCGTATTCTTAAAAGGGTTATCCTTATGGCCGACGTGAGCGGATATACTCGCATTGTGGACACCCTTATAGTTTTGTTTGATGTCAGTTAGTCATTGTATTTGCATAGCATGGATCTTTATGTCGATGCTCTAGGTTCTAAAGACAGCGACTGTGCATCCCTGTTGGAGTCCTTCGTCAACGCTCGGGAGGAAATGGAACGTGACGAGCGAAATTTAGTTCGCACGACTGTATATTTGATTCGCGCGCGAGTTTCTTTGCTTACTTGTTGTACCCGTCGTAATGTTATATGAATGTTGTCTATTTCTCTTTCTTTTTTTAATATGTTGTGCTATTTTTTTTTCATTTCCCCCCTTTTTTCTTGTTTTTTTTTTATAAGACACGTTGGTCTGGATATTTAGAATATTTCACGGATATTTAATTGAGTGGTCAAACAGGGGCGCCTTGCCCTCTGCTGCTTTTGTGATCATTGTAGTACTTAGTTGAGTGGTCGAATAGGGGCGCTCTTCCCTTTCCTGCTTTTGTGATCCTTGTAGTACTTAGTTAAGTGGTCGAACATGGGCGCTTTTCCCTCTGTCGCTCTTGTGACCATTGTAGTATTTAGTTAAGTGGTCGAACATGGGCGTTTTTCCCTCTACCTCTCATTTGACCATTGTGGTATATTAGTTGAATGGTCGAACAGGAGCGCTTTGCCTTCTGCCGCTCTTGTGACCATTGTAGTATTCGGTTGTGGTCGAACAAAGGCGTTTTGCTCTCTGCCGCCCTTGTGACCATTGTAGCATTTAGTTAAGTGGTCGAACAGGAGCGCCTTGCCCTCTGCCTCTCTCGTGACCATTGTGGTATTTCAGTTGAGTGCTCGAACATGGACGTTTTTCCCTCTGCCGTTCTTGTGACCACTGTAGTATTCAGTTGTGGTCGAACAGGGGTGTTTTGCCCTCATCATCTCTTGTGACCATTGTATTATTTAGTTGAGTGGTCGAACAAGGGCGCTTTTCCCTCTCCCGCTCTCGTGACCATTGTAGTATTCAGGGGCACTTTGCCCTCTGCAGCTCTTGTGACCATTGTAGTATTTAGTTAAGTGGTCGAACAAGTGATTTTTCCTTTGTCGCTCTTATGACCATTGTGGTATTTTAGTTGAGTGGTCGAACCGCTCTTGTGACTATTGTAGTATTCAGTTGTAGACAAACAGGGGCACTTTGCTCTCTGCTGCTCTTGTGACCATTGTAGTATTTAGTTAAGTGGTCGAACAAGGGTATTTTTCCCTCTGTCTCTCTTGTGACCATAACATTCCACCTCATAGGCAATTAAGATAAAAAAAATATATATTTTATTGAAGATCGAAAAAGACATTTTTCACAGTATTGTTCATGCATGAAACCCTTTTATCCACTTGCCATTTATAGGTGTCTTAATCTTGAATCCATCCATCCGCTTTAAGTGGTAATATCCGCTGCAGTCTTTCGGATTAGAAGGGTCCCTGCCAGTTGGCTATAAATTTCATAGCGCTTGCGTTTTGCTGTACATGTGATGCAATTTTGAGCACTAAGTCATCAACCTCAAATATTTTCTCTCCAACTTTCTGGTTCTAGTGGTTGGCGACACGTTTCATGTACGCCTCAGCAAAGCGTTCGGCACGAACTCTCCTTTCCTCTATAGTGTCCAGATGGGAAAAATGATTGACCTCGTCTGGCGTGGTTAGACTTTCCATGGCGACTCACGCCGAAGGGATGGCGATTTATGCCGGTAGAATGACATCTTCCCCATAGAAAAAGAAGTAGAGTGACGCTCCCGTCGAGTTGCGCTTAGAAATCCGATACGCCCATAATGTTAGTGTCAATTGCTCGTGCCATTCCTTATGGTGATCATGCACAGTCCTGCTCAGGATTCTTAGCAACGTTTTGTTGGTGGCTTCCGTCTGGCTATTTCCCTGAGGGTAGTATGGAGTAGATGTATGCAATCGGGTGTTGTATTATTCCAATAAGTTATAAACATCCTTGTTGACGAACGATTTGGAATTGTCGGCTTTGATGATCATTGGAGCTCCGAATCTGCATATTATATGTTCTTTGATGAACGCGACGATAGTTTCTCCTGCATAATCTTTCAGAGGGATTGCCTCCACCCATTTTGAAATATACTCGATTGCGATGATGATATATTTGTGTCGCTTGGAGGAGTTTGGGTTTATCGTCCCAATCAGGTCCAGGTGTGACAATGCTGGTAGCTGTGAGTGGGGTGCATGGATCAAAGATCTGTGGGTTTGACAACTTAGATACCTCTTACCTGCGTTGTTGTATCATTCTCCATGGTTGGTGATAAGCACATAATCCATACATTTTTACCACTTAAGCTATATTTATTAATGCTTGAAATTATATTAATAATATATTTTTATTGTTTTATTAGGTGGTTCGTATAAAATCTAAAGTTATGAACTCAACATTATTAAAAAGGTTAATTGGCGTCAACCATGATTTCTTGGCTGGTAGACGAAGAACAGTTGGCTATTGGCTGTAGGGAGTTGGTGTTGAATTGGCGTAAAGAACGAAGGGTGTACTTCTGTTGGGTAAAGAAAAGACAGAAGTTGGAGCCTGTACACAGCAAGGCCTGTACGTGAGAAGAGGCATAGTTACTGGGTTCTCTTGGTTAAATAGACAGTGATTGGTGCGACGGTACAAACTAGAGAAGGTCAGTGATTGGAGTAGGGAATGATGGAGTCGTGACTTCTTGGTGGAGTTGAAATGTGTACGGCTGGACTTTTAGAGATATGTTTGGTTGGGTTCTTTTAGTATGAGAAGGGAACAAGGCCAACACGTGGGATGAAAAGAAAGTGAGAGCACAAAACTCACGCCCATAAAGTGTAAGTGGGGTTGTATCTTGTTGTTGAAAGTGACATGTGAAGAGGAGTACAAAGAAAAGTAGTGAGAAAAGACAAGCCATTGAAGTATGGCTATGCTATGATGAGAGCTACACATAAGTACTTATTGGGCTAGAGAAATAGCTAGGAAAGGGAATGATTGAGACTTGAGAGAGGTTGTTGACTTTGGAGTGTATAGAGAGAGAGCTCACGTGAATAATTGGTAGCTAGGTTTTGGGTTTTCTAAAGAGCAACACGTGAAGAAGTACGGTTTGGAGAGAGGCTATAGTTAGCTATTTGGCTAAGCGTGTAAAGGAGTAGGCTGTTACGTGGGAGGTTAAAACCTAAGTATAAAAGGACGTCGGTACAGGTTTCTGGAGAGTTTTTTTTTTCTACTGGAGGAGCTGCGTCAGAGAGGACAAAACAGAGAGGGAGAAAGAGAAGACGGCTGCTTCATAGAGGACGGCTATATAACAAACAAAGACGAAATTCTTACAGGCTATTTGGTTTAATCCTCTCTACTCTTCTTTGTAATTATTTTTATGGGTTTTAAGAAACCCAACCCTATGTTTTGCTAATTAATCTGTAACTAGGGTTTTATGTTGAAACCACTTTTAGTACTAGACCAATTGAATTGAATTATTTGGTAATAGATTATTATGATTTAAATAGATTAAATTCATGACTTTAAACAATTGTATTGTCGTTTATGGTGCATGCTTAGCCTATGGTTTTGATGTTCCATGTTTCTGGTATACAATTGTTATTCTAAAAATATATTTGTCTACTTATTTGATATTCCATGCTTAGATTAAATCTTTTGATGGGGTATACTTAGAATAGCCAAGTATTATTTGTAGACCTTTAATTAGTTTCGTACAATTTTCTCGCTAGCGCAATTTTATGGTGTATGCTTGAGACTTGGGCTTTTTGATGCATCATGTCTAGGGCGTCCCAGCGATATTTGCGACTCTAAATATTCATGAATTAAATAGTGGTGGATACTGAAAAATCCTGGTTACCGACTCTCTCTACTCGATCACATTTTATTAGTTTAGTTAGTTTATTATTTTATTTATTAATATAAAAATCATAAATTATTCCTCTTGGTTAGTTTATTAGAGATATTAATTGCAGTATTTTCCCGCTCTCTGTGGGTTCGACCCGTACTTGCCGTTGTCTACTAGTTAGACGCCGTGCGATTGCGGTTATTTATATTGGGTAATTCCAAATCACATCAATTTTTGGCGCCGCTGCCGGGGAGCGGATGTGGAATATTGTAATTAGTATTCTTAATTTTCTAATCGTAGTTTTAGGTTTTTATTTTATTTTGTATATATTTATTTTTATTTTTATTTAATGATTTTTAGTTCTATTTGATTCGTTTTGTGCTTTAGTATCTCTTTTCAGGTACTTTTTCGAGGATGATGAATTCTACTTAGAAGACATCATCTGAAATGACGATGGGGGAATTAATGTATGGACCAGGATATAAGGAAATTTGTGCTTTTAATCGTCGCGGGTATGGAACTTGGCATCCACATCATTCCGTCATACGCGATTATTCAACTAAGTCTACGGTAAGTCAACAATCAACTCAGTTTAGAACTAGAGAGTATAACTTGTCTAGTCTTGAACAAAGAGTGAGAGTTATGGAACGCCATATATTATTTATTGATGATGATCAGTCTTGTACTGACCATATGTTCCATACAGACTACGTAGATGACTATGTGGATGAGGAGTATTATAACCAGAGACTGTCTAGTTTGGAACAGAGATTGAGAGTTCTAGAACGCCACCAGAAATTATTTGGTGATGATGATCAATTTTGTAGTGACTCTCAGTTCCAAACAGAACATATAGATGACCCTGTGGATGATTTTGTAGATGATTTGTCTAATTCTATTGATGAATCTATCTCACAAGACCATTCACCCGACTTAGAGGTTGTTTCTAGACCCCTAGACTTCCAAAAGTTGCCTAATTTAGGGTTAGAGTTGTGTGCTTCTCAAGTTTTGTTGGATTATTTTGCATCCAAATATCCAGAGGACTTGCCTATTCCTGACACTGTGCAGGAACCAATTGATATTTCCCCAGTCCCAAGTGTATCCCCTTACTATGTTCTTTACGCACTTCCCAGTGTAGTAAAAACTAGGTTTGGGGGTAATCACTTCTTTTTGATAGTTTCAGTGTCACCGTGTCAAAATAATATAATTGTGAAACTGTCATTTGTATATATTGTATTTTGGGTTGATCCCCAAATTTTCAGGTTATTAGTGTATGGGGATTCTTTCTGTACATATCCAGTAGGTAGATTTTTAGTTTCTTGTTTTTATTTTCTTTTAGGCATTTATTTATTTTTATTTTTAGTGTTCTTTGTTATTACTATCGTTTGATGTGTATGACAGAGAATACTGCTTTTCTTGCGTCAATCAGGTGAGACGTTCCAAGTCCTTCTCTTTAATTTACATTTGTTTCTCGTATTTATATTTATTGCACACCATTCTAGGTTGCACAGTTTGAAACATTGAGGACAATGTTAAATTTAGGTTTGGGGGTAGAGTTTCAGAAAATTGATGCCAATAAAGAAACTCCGAAATTTAGAAACATGTGAACAATTCAGGGTGACACTAACCATTCTAGGTAGATGGAAACATAGCTCTTATCTATAGGAATTGGTGTGCCCAGCTAAATGGTCTATTCATCTCTGAATGCACCCAGATGTTAGAAATAACATGATAATCATTGAACAAGGATTTCTCGGAATCATCATAATCATATCACTTTCTATTTTTATTTTTGCAATTTTGTGTTTCTCTAAGTGATTTGGTGGGGCCCAGTATCAAATTGTTATCGCCGCCAGGATGACATAGATTGTTGAGTTCACGCTCATTTTTAATTTTTATTCAATAAAAAAAATAAATGATGTGATAGTAATATGTGTGTGTTTCCCCTGTCTCCGTCGCCTAAGCAAGCGTGGAATGCAGGATCCATGGGAACTATCATGTATCAGCTAAAAAAACAAAAAAAAAATGAAGAAAAAAATAAAAGAGGGAAAAAAAAAGAAAAAAAGAAAAGAAAAAATATATTATGTATATAAATAATAATAATAATAGGATTCATCCTGGTACCGACCTTCAGACAGATATGGGAAACACCGTTCACCTTAGTCAACATATGCGTCATTCATTACTTCTATTTTCATCTTCTAATCTATCCTTGTGTTTGAATTTGATGATTTCGATCAACATGAATGTTCAATGATTATTTGAGTAGAGTTGTATTTTTATATGAATTTTAGTACATTGAGTACAAACTTGTGTACAGTAATTGGATTCATACAGGGTAATGATTCTTATAGTCGCAGAATTTAGTATGCCAACTAAATAGCATGTTTAGTGTCTATCCTAAATCGTTCACAGGTAGCTATAATTTGGAGTAAAAGGTTTTGTGGGTAAACCTCTTGTAAACCCTCACGAGACAAAACTCGTCCGCTAAGGCCACTTATGGGTTTAAAGGCTTATTACATATGCTAAATGTAGTCGCGATTCCTGCGAAAGTGAGTTAGGATTTTATTTTATTTTTTAGATTAGTTTTGCTCGAGGACTAGCAAAATATAGGTTTGGGGGTATTTGATAAGCACATAATCCATACATTTTTACCACTTAAGCTATATTTATTAATGCTTGAAATTATATTAATAATATATTTTTATTGTTTTATTAGGTGGTTCGTATAAAATCTAAAGTTATGAACTCAACATTATTAAAAAGGTTAATTGGCGTCAACCATGATTTCTTGGCTGGTAGACGAAGAACAGTTGGCTATTGGCTGTAGGGAGTTGGTGTTGAATTGGCGTAAAGAACGAAGGGTGTACTTCTGTTGGGTAAAGAAAAGACAGAAGTTGAAGCCTGTACACAGCAAGGCCTGTACGTGAGAAGAGGCATAGTTACTGGGTTATCTTGGTTAAATAGACAGTGATTGGTGCTACGGTACAAACTAGAGAAGGTCAGTGATTGGAGTAGGGAATGATGGAGTCGTGACTTCTTGGTGGAGTTGAAATGTGTACGGCTGGACTTTTAGAGATATGTTTGGTTGGGTTCTTTTAGTATGAGAAGGGAACAAGGCCAACACGTGGGATGAAAAGAAAGTGAGAGCACAAAACTCACGCCCACAAAGTGTAAGTGGGGTTGTCTCTTGTTGTTGAAAGTGACATGTGAAGAGGAGTACAAAGAAAAGTAGTGAGAAAAGACAAGCCATTGAAGTATGGCTATGCTATGATGAGAGCTACACATGAGTACTTATTGGGCTAGAAAAATAGCTAGGAAAGGGAATGATTGAGACTTGAGAGAGGTTGTTGACTTTGGAGTGTATAGAGAGAGAGCTCACGTGAATAATTGGTAGCTAGGTTTTGGGTTTTCTTAAGAGCAACACGTGAAGAAGTACGGTTTGGAGAGAGGCTATAGTTAGCTATTTGGCTAAGCGTGTAAAGGAGTAGGCTGTCACGTGGGAGGTTAAAACCTAAGTATAAAAAGACGTCGGTACAGGTTTCTGGAGAGTTTTTTTTTTGTACTGGAGGAGCTGCGTCAGAGAGGACAAAACAGAGAAGGAGAAAGAGAAGACGGCTGCTTCATAGAGGACGGCTATATAACAAACAAAGACGAAATTCTTACAGGCTATTTGGTTTAATCCTCTCTACTCTTCTTTGTAATTATTTTTATGGGTTTTAAGAAACCCAAACCTATGTTTTGCTAATTAATCTGTAACTAGGGTTTTATGTTGAAACCACTTTTAGTACTAGACCAATTGAATTGAATTATTTGGTAATAGATTATTATGATTTAAATAGATTAAATTCATGACTTTAAACAATTGTATTGTCGTTTATGGTGCATGCTTAGCCTATGGTTTTGATTTTTCATGTTTCTGGTATACAGTTGTTATTCTAAAAATATATTTGTCTACTTATTTGATATTCCATGCTTAGATTAAATCTTTTGATGGGGTATACTTAGAATAGCCAAGTATTATTTGTAGACCTTTAATTAGTTTCGTACAATTTTCTCGCTAGCGCAATTTTATGGTGTATGCTTGAGACTAGGGATTTTTGATGCATCATGTCTAGGGCGTCCCAGCGATATTTGCGACTCTAAATATTCATGAATTAAATAGTGGTGGATACTGAAAAACCCTGGTTACCGACTCTCTCTACTCGGTCACATTTTATTAGTTTAGTTAGTTTATTATTTTTATTTATTAATATAAAAATCACAAAAATATTCCTCTTGGTTAGTTTATTAGAGATATTAATTGCAGTATTTTCCCGCTCTCTGTGGGTTCGACCCGTACTTGCCGTTGTCTACTAGTTAGACGCCGTGCGATTGCGGTTATTTATATTGGGTAATTCCAAATCACATCAGTTGGCCATTAGAAGCCTCCCTCACATATTTGTAAGAATAACTTGTGTATTCCCTGATGTTCTGCGTCATGCGACTTGGTCATGACTTTTATTGCCTATTTTGTTTATAGACATCTCATGATCGCATTGATGTAACTCCTTCTATACATAATTCCTTCATTTATGAAAAATCTGTTGGATTTCTTCTTTATTTTGAGTGATGCTCTTTTCCCTTAGGTAATTTACCATGCTGGATAAAATCTATGTATGGTTTCCTCCAATCGTCTTCTTATGCTACACATACCTCGGTCGGTTGTGGGGGTGCTCGGCAGTCTCTGCAACTGTCCTGGATGGATGCCGCTTGGGATGCCATGATGAGCCAATACACCCATAGTCTTTGTAATCGTCGATCTAGACGGATATTACCCGTTTGCTCGCATGACTCCTCGTGCATTCGTTTTATCGTTTCCTCCGCTCCCCTTTTGCTCAAGCAAGTGCCAAGGATCCTCCTGGTGCACTATGAGAGAGTGCACCTTGGACTTTTATGACTTTTTTTAACATTTTTATCGGGATGGTATGTTCTTCGATGGTCCTTGAGAGATCCCCGAGGTATACCTTTTGCCAATCGTCTGTATCTTCGAAAGCCGCATCCTCCCTCCAAGTGCTAGGTAGCGCTCTTCGCTTTATTATCACAGTTCTTTCATCCTTGTCATTCAATTAGATCTTGGTTGCAAGCGTGGCTAATGCATATGCGTGCCTGTTGAAGCTCCTCGATGTGTGTTCAACCGTGGACGATCCCATGTTATCCATTAGGTTCTGTGCTTCCGTTCGGTATGGTGCTAAGTGCGCCTCTTTCACTTGAAACTCAACGTTTATTTGGCTGATTATTAACTTGGAATCTCCTCTGACTTATAAATTTCCGAGGCCGAGTTCCTTGGTCATTCTCAATCCCGGTATCATTGCTTCATATTCGGCCACGTTATTTCTACAATGAAATTCCAGCTTGAAGGCATAGGTAATAGCTCTCCAGACGAGCCTCCCACTGTGGTCACCAAATGTTTTAGGGTAAACTCGTAAAGGGGAGACCAATCCTAGTTACAACAATGACTACACCTTTCCTTCTATGGGTAGAGAAAGGGAAAAAAGATCTTTTCTTTGTATTATTCCTTTTGTTTTTATTGAATTTCCCTCTTAATCATCTTTTACACATGCCTCCCTTTAACCTCTTATCATTGCTAAATTGTCATCTATCATTTTTATCCCCAACTTATCCTCTTATTCCACTCATGTCCTAATACTTCCATGGGCATATTCCTAAGTGCTTGGGCTTGACCCCTAAATTCCTAAGGTGATGATAAACTTAGCTCATCTAGTAAGAATGACTCCCTTTATCCATGGGTAGTCATTTTTCAGGTATTCTAATTATCCCCTCGAGTGTTTGGCTAACCATTGGATAGCCTAATAGTTAAAACCCACTTTTAAAGCAATTCTTATTGACTATCTTCTTAACACGTACCTCCCTATCCCACTAACCGGTTGGTTGATCACGTACCTTACCGTCTCTTCGATTTACCCTACTCTAAGTAACCGTCTCACTTTAGTCAAAGAAAGGTCTCTGCTATGTATATTTACAGTCTCTTCTTTACCACTTCATTTTCTTTTTATTGCTATTGTTCATGATGTCAGATGATTCCCCCAAACATTCCTCAGCGGAAGAAGAGGAAGAAGCGGGAGAGACAGAGTCTCAAGCGGGGTTCGAATCTGGCCGCCAATCTGATGACGGGCCTCTTCCTTTGTCGTCTGATGGCCAATTGTATTCTATTATGAAAATTCTTGGAAGTCAAGATCTCTCTGCCGCTATATAGCCCCAAGTTTTTTCAGATGGTACGCGGGTTACGCCGACTGACGATTATCTCGATTGTCGTTTAACCAACCCGGCTTTAATACCCCTTTTTACATCCTCTATCATGCATCAGGAAGACGTCCTTCCCCTTCACCCTTTCAACAAAATTTCGCGCATGGCCATTCATCGTGGGGATTATTACCTTCCAACTATAGATCAACGTTCTTCCACTGAAACTTCTCCCCTCTGGAAGTCTTGGGTCACATACATCTGTTCCAACCCTGATCATTTAGCCACGATCCGTTCTTTGAGGATATAAGACGTTATAGACGCGTCCCTTCATCGTGCGATAGTTACATGTAAAAGTAACATGGTCACACTTTATTCGCGCTGGATTTCTCGGGTTCACACTTTCTTTTTTGCTTGGGTGAGGCGGATCCTGTGTTGGAGGATGTTGTTGCTTTAATGGGATTGTCGATTCATGGATCCCACCTGTATCATGAGGCGGATATTTTCTAAGCTATGAATGATTCGGAAAGGACTTTATGTGCTCACTTGATTGGCTGCAAAGGTAGATCTCAGGAAATCTGATCGGGGAGGAAGGACGATTCCTCGCTAAAAGACGCCCACCCTATAAAGGGGAAGATCGTTGATAATTTTTGATATTTTTATTAATAGTTTCAGGATATCTGGTTTAATCTCGTCAATTTTTGTGAAGATTTTAATCGATTTCTTCAGTTTTTTATTTTTAGTTCCGTTTTAATTTTTTTGTGATAAATATGCTTTGATTTCAGGAGTTTTGGTTTTTTATCGTGATGGAGAACTTGGTTGCACGTTTTGGTGATGTGTATATAGGTTGTTTTAGGGTCAACTCGTAAAGGGGAGACCAATCCTAGTCATAACAAGGACTACACCTTTCCTTCTATGGATAGAGAGAGAGAAAAAAAATCCATTTTTTGTATTATTCATTTTCTTTTTATAGACTTTTCCTCTTAATCATCTTTTACACATGCCTCCATTTAACCCCTTTATTATTGCTAAATTGCTATCTGTCATTCTTATTCCCAACTTATCCTCTTATTCCTCTCATGTCCCCATACTTCCATACGCATATTCCTAAGTGCTTGGGATTGACCCCTAAATTCCTAAGGTGATGATGAACTTAAGCCCATCTAGTAAGAATGACTCCCCTTATCCATAGATAATCATTTTTAAGGTATTAACATAGGTTATTTTCGTGTTTTAAATTTTTTTGGGACCTCTGATTAAATGGGTTTTTCCAACAGACCTTAAGTTAACTACTTGGTGGGTTTTCAGACCAACCAATAAATCTCCCTAACTAGGGTTGCACAGGAACCGGCCAGGACCGAAGAACCGGACCGGAACTAGTGGAACCCGATCGGAACATAGGGGCTCGGTGCAGGTACAGGTATTAAAAGGCAGAACCAGCTCATGCCAGGTACAAGTACCGGTTCTTAGGTCATTCCCGACCGAACCGTACCAAAAAAAACAAACCAACTCCTATGAACCATTGACGATGATATATCTAATTGATTCTAGCTATCCAAATCTATCTACATAATGCCAAGTTTATTCCATAACCTAATAAACTAAATCACTTTTTTTCTTCAGATCAATCCTCTTATCCTCTCTTTTTGTATCACCAGTCACCACCATCACCCAAACCAACCTCCGTCACTAGTTCACCACAATTATAATAACAAGAAGTAAGATCTCTATATCATCAGCAAGATTCTAGCAACAGCTAGCCCAACCTAGAGCAGTGATAACCACCACCACCACCGTCGTCACCACCACCTTCGATTTCTTTCATCTTCTTCTTATTTTTCACTTTATTATTTTTATTGAAATTGGGTTTTACTGAAACATAGTTATTTATGAGTTTGATCAATTTTTCAAGCAAGTAATAAATGAAAAAGAAGATTTGATGATGTTGATTATTGAAATTGATATTTATAACCATGACGAATAAAATTAAATATTTATTCTTTTGATTTTTGATGCTTAGTTTAGTTGTACAAATTGTGTGTGTGATGTGATTTAGTTTTTAAACGAAGAGTTTAAAGAGATTTGAATGTTTACAGATCAAGCTCGTTTCTCTTCGTATCATGTTTGGTTAACTGGTAATGATAGATTATTAAGTTCTAACTTGTGATAGAGCTAGTTCAATTATTTGGTTTACAAACTATAGTATGTATACTTTTATCTAATGGTGTTTTTCAATTAATGAGTTTATGCTGAAGTCATATTTCAGAGTTCAAATCTCATGAATAAAGTTAAGATTTTGTTAATTTCAATTGTCCCACAAATAGGGATGATCTTACTTGAGAAGGATCCATTTTCCCCAAAATCAAAACCTAACCCTAAACACAGGTACAAACCCGGAATCAAAATAGAGCCGAACCGAACTAGTAGATACCGGTTTAAAACCATATCAAATAAGACAGATATAGGTAAATTGGAACCGGCTATAAATCGATATAGGTATTTGGTTTTACAAAAAAACTAAGCTGAACCGACCTTTGTGCATCCCTATCCCTATCTGATAAGTAAAAAAGTTTGACTCCCAAAATTAGGACCAGTCCACATCATTGATCAAAGTCCCCACCGGTAGAAAAAAGTAATCGAGAGTTGACAAAAAATTAAACGGAAAGAAAACCCTAGTAAATACTAATTTTTTCAGGTGAAGATAGAATGCTGATTGGTAAAAGTGTAAAAAACGATCTTTGTCTTTCCTCTCTTGTTCGTTATCCCGTCTCATGGAAGCATCGACACTAAATTTGAATTCTCTTGGAACTCAAATCTGAACCCGCCATTTCTCACTTTCTCTATCTCTGCTATTTCAAAAGAAACCCTAATTCTACTTTCTTCACTGCGAAGAATCATCCTATAAAACATTTTCCCTAAATGGCTTCGTCAATTCATTACTCAGTAGATGACAAAGATTTCGATGATGCAGAGCTTTGGGCGGTAATCGATTCCGCTGCAGCTACACATTCCACTTCAAAACGAAAACCTTTAGCAATTAAACAATCTCCTAACATCCAATCCCATACTTCCATTTCCAAGATCTCTCCCAAATTCACCAAAATTAACAGTCGCAACAACCAATTAGAAGAAGATGTTAGGGTTCCAGTTGATGGTGAAGTAATACAAGAGCCTCGGTTTTATGGTCCACCTCGAAAAATTGCAAAACCTAATAGTCCATGTTTTGGTGAAGATAGTGGTAATAATCGATTGGCTGTTGTTAACAGTTTGCAAAGAACACCAAAATTCAGTAGTCCTGGTTTTGCTGGTGAAGATAATAATAATAATAATCGGATGGTTGTTGTTAAGAATTTGAAACAGACACCAAAGACGCCAACGCCATCATCATATTCGTCTCTCGATACTGGAAGGTTTTCTGTGCAAGAAGTTAGCCCGACGGCGGAGGTTTCTCCCTTCAATTTCCCTGATGATGATGGAAGTATGAAGCATAGTTTGTTGGGAAGATTTCCTTCTGTTTCGTTGTTTAAGGATTATCAGAATGCAGCCATGGCGGTAATCTCTCTTTCTTGGTTTTACATTTTAGTTAGTTGGTTTTAGCTTCAGCAGTTTCTTTCTGATTGGAGTTTTGTGCTTAAGTACTTGAAACCCCAAGTTAAGTCTTCGTTTTGAGACCTAGAAATACTGAAAGGAATTCTGATATTTGATTATGCACACATAGTACTCCAGGCTGAACAATCACACATAGTGCTAGGACCATGCTGAACGGTCTGAAGTTGCTTAAACTTGCTAAATGATGCACTCTTTTCTAGGTGTGGAAGTTGTAATATTCGCTCCCTTGTTACATTTCAACAGTAAGTGTTGTGTTTTTCTGTTGCTTGTATTGAGTCTGTCAACGCATTTGATTTTCTTATGGTTCCTTCTCTTAAATATCTCAAAGTGTACATGTGTGTTCCCTATAGGTTTAATGTGAGCTCTTCCTTGGGGATTTGAGGTGTAATTCCTTAAATTATACATAAGGAAAAGTTTTTACCTATAATTCATATTCATTGTCATGTTGGCGCACTGATATTTCCTATATGATATGTTTGTTCTTGTCTTGCCACTCTGCTGGACAGATACTTGAGAAGACTGATTACACGGTGATTTCTGGGAATCCGTTCATCAAGAAATCAGGTAATTACTTGAAAGTCTGTATTTGTTAAAATTAAGAAGTGGAGCTCTAGTACCACTGTTTGTAATTTGGTTGAGGACTGGAGAGGATCTGGTTAAGAGAGAGCAGCAGAACTTTCACTAAGAAGATTGTTCTGCAATGGAACTCGTATTGAATTGGATTGTAGAACAATTCGCTAGCCGTAGTAAAAACAATTCTAGTACTCAGATACTAATTTTGGTCATGAATCATGATAGACCTCAAGTGTTTTCTGCTCCTGTCTATCGATGCGCTCTTCGATATAAGCAAGCAATTTCTGTTCTTACTATTGTCTGTCTCCCTCTCGTCAATTATTTTCATTCAAGCAATCCAGTTTAAATCCTCCTCACATGATCATTAAATACTAGTTATAGTATCAGAGATTCAAATACTGACATTGATGTTGTTAATGATTTGGGGACGGGTGAATACACTTAAGAACTATAGTCTCCGTCAGTGGGGAGTTGTTCATTTAGACAACTCAGACCATCCCTGGGTAGCCGTGTTCTAGATCCTACATTTTTATGCTTCTGTACACTATGTTAACACCTAGCTACCATTTTAACAATTTTGTGCATGATGAGTTGCCTGCATCTTTGTTCCACATAGATTAGCAGGTACACACAGCATGTTCTGCATCAAAACATTAGTTATCTAGATAGAAATTGATCTTTGACTACTTTTAAACTTATCTCGACTTGGTCAATGATGAGCCAGCGATCTTCTAGAAATCGGCTATATCACACTCTCTTGACTGACCACCATTAAATGAGCCCCTTGTTAAATACTTGCCGGTAAAATTGGTTGTAAAAGGCGGACGACCCACCATTGACCAAGACATGATAAGTTTAACACTAGTCAAAGCTAAGATCAAGTTGGATGATACTGATGTAGCTGGGTACTGACGTTTCTACTAACTGCAGACCTTGAGTCTAGTACTTAAGAACATAATAAGATACAACATAAGACAAGAAAATAAGCATATGTGTACCATTGTGATTGTCGCATTCTGACCTGAGAATGAACGTATGGTTACCAAGGATTCACTAGCTCGGTGACTTCTCTGTACCTGCCTCCTTGGCAGCCATGTTTAGATAAAATTCCTTCACTTCTTAGAAGTAAGAAGTCTTGCTCCTGAAAGACAGTACTATATTCAACTCTGTTATATCTTTGATACGTGGATATGGCATACAGCAGCCCCCATGTTTCTACTATTGCACATACAGGAGGTTTGAATTGCATAATCTCTTTCTACAGGGTGGAGGAAAATATCATTTTACTTCAATCTTTCGTTTGAGATCAAGGATAAGTCCATTGAATTTGATGAGAACAGGAATGTTCAGCGTGCAGAATTTGTGGCTCGGGCATACATGCAGTATGGGCTCTGAATTTAATTTGATTTCATGTTTAACATATACAGTCTTTCTCTCACTGTGTTTGCATAAAATGTAACTCTTGTTTCTTCTTGCTGTCAGAGGTGGTAGGTTCTCAGATGGATGGGGCTCCTGTGATCGGCGGGAAAAACGGTTTCTAAAACCAAACCATGACATTCCTAGCACGGCAGAAACCAGAGCCAAGAATAAAGCTTGCCAAGTAAGTTTTTTATTCTCAATGATGCCAATCTAGATGGATAAAAATAAAAAAAGTTATATTTTGTTTCTTACTTTGTGTATAAATCTTTTCTATTAACCCATGGGAGTAGATTGGTTCTTTGTACATGTTGATCTCATCCTGTTCTAGATTAATAAAATCACTCTCTAGGGTTTCGTCTAAAAAAAAACCTGTTCTAGATGACTTCTTTTCCTTTATGATGATTGAGGATAGCAAATTATGTGTGTTTGAACTTTGTCTTGGTAGTTATAGGTCTATGTGCAAACATGCGATTCAGTTGGTTGGAATGTTGTAACTTTTGTTTTCCGTCTTTGGTAAGAAGTTTGCTTATTTTTTGGGAGGAGGAGTAAATTAGTCTCCTTCAGTAAAATAAAGAAAATAGCATGTCCAGGGATCATCAGAAAACAACGCCTGTTTACACCCGGATGACTTCTGATAAGCTCAAACAAAATCAAGATTTTAAACTGTGCAGGGGTGCGAATTTCTTTTAATTCCATTTTTACTGAATGGTTTCATCTTCAGTGCGTGGTGCAAAAGCACCAACATTTCTGTTCTTGACAGAGATGTTGTTTTTATACTTCCACCTTACTGCTTTGTCAGTTTTGCGCAAAATATACTATTCAACCCCTAGTCTAGTGAATCTGACTTTTTCTGATGAAAAAACTTTTTGTATTCTAGTTTCTTGACAGCAATTGTAAAAAAGATGTAATGAAAAAACATGGATAATAATGACCGTTTGAAATTTTAGGGCCATGCTAATGAATTTATTATTGATTGGTTGTCAACCTAGAGTCCACTAAGGCTGCAGTTGTCTACATTTTGCATATTGATTTTCCCTTCAAGCATAGTATAGGTATGGAAAATGTAAAATGTTAGGTTTGTTTATAGTTGCAATGTAGTGAGTTTCTGCTGTGAAAATGTGATTCTTGTGGCATGTTCTTGTAGAGTTGTAATTGACTGTTTAACTTGTTTAGAAACAAAGACACATATTTATGGATGATTATGTTTATTGAAGCTATGGAACTTAAGGGAATCCACTAGAGAACATCTTCATGTTATATGGTGGTCATATGTACTAGTTGAAATTGATTTAATGTCTTGATCTAGTCCAAACACTCACTGAAAAGTTATTCCAGATTCATTATCGGTTCAGCTTTAATTATTTATATTTAAATATCCAATTCTGGTTATCAGTTATGAGTTTTAAATTGGGATATACAATGGGAGTCCAAACCAGAAGTAGGTCAAAGCCATTATTAACAGATCATATAAACTATGTCGCCACGAAGCAGTGAAGTGAACATAAACTTTGTGACACCATGATCTTCTGTTCTCTATTTCTAATTGCTATTTGCAAATTAAAGGTCAAAGTCACCAAACCATATCTGGCAGCATAAAATTATTTTTGTACACCATCTCCCATCGATGTCAAATTTTATTTTTAAGGGCCTTAACATGCTAATTTGCCACCACCATCATTTATATGGAGACCCATGCTTTTACTGTTTTCCTGTGCCTTGCTGGAAATCTCTTTGCTTTCATCATGATGTTTCCTTATGTGCAGGACCTGCTAGGGATTGGAGAGTACCGCCCTGGTTCGACCAGCTCTCATCGATGAAATCAACCATTTGTTGTTCTCCACCAGATTTTTCAGGTTCTTCAAAGAAATTGACTGTGTAACCAAAAAAAGGCATGCAACTGCATGGCTTACATTTCACTCTGAGACAATAACGCATACAGAAAGGAAAAGCAAAGGTAAAAATATACTGTAAAAGATATTCTTGGATAAGTGATTTTGAGTGGTCTTTTTTTTTTTTGATAAGTTAAAATTTATATTAAGATAAAAATATTTACAACCAAGTCTACAAGAAAAGAGGCCAAATAGACCCCAAAAACTCATAACTATTTAAATCTAAAATAAGATACATTTGGTTCTACAAAAAAAAGGAAATCTGGTCTTCCTTCAAAACTCATCCCTTCACCATTAGAAAATAAGCATCCCCTATTAGCCATGGTATCCGTTGTAAAGTTAGCTTCTCTAAATGGATGTTCATAATGAATAGAAGTATAGCAACTTCTTACTGTAATCCAACGTTATCTAACAAACCAAGGTAACTTAAAACCCTTAAGCGCTTGAATAGCACTCTTAGAATCAGACCGAATCAGCACACAATCCATACGCCACTTCAAGGCCCATTCAGATCCATCAATTATACCGTACAACTCAGCTAAAAAATTAGTAGCAATTCCAAGACCAATACAAAGAACTCCTAAAACAGTACTTTGAGAGTCCCTTGTAACAATCCCAGCACCGGTTATACCTGGATTTCCACGAAAACAGTATTTTTTTTACCACTATAATACTACGGCTCCTCAAGAAGAGTGGTCTCCGAACGTATCATATCGTATAAAAGGCTAATTCCTTGCTCTATAGCTTTCTTTTCTCCATCATAGAAACATTTGTTGTTTTTAACTGTGGAATTATGTAAGATTCCCAAATGATTACAAACAAATAGGGGAGAACTACAGTGTAAGTAACAAAATCGTCTTTTATATTTTATTATCTGTGTTCTACAATAACGATAATCATTAGGGTAGCACCCACGACTGAACCAGGTCATTAATTAGTACTGGACTAGAACAATTTATGTTAAGGTAAGGTTAACATCTTCTAGGTATTCAATCAATCAAACCACAAAGCCATTTGGATCCCCCACAGCAAAGATTAAAAGTGCACTCAACAATGGGGTTAGGGATACCTGAATTGACACACCAAAGGCTAAAGCTCTCTTCTTTTCTCCCTTTAATTGCCTTCGTCGGATTCTTCTTCCTATCCCTTCTTAGTTCTTCACAGGTAGGGCTGCACAACGGGCGGGCGGGTCAGTTTTGGGGGAAAACCAACTACCAACCCGTCTAGAGGTGGGTTTTGATATTCAAAACCGTATACCAACCCGTCCACAGGCGGGTCGGGTCGGTTTCAACCCGAGGCGGGTCGGGCTGGTTCGGTTTATTTCGCGGATTAACCCGTGGCAGGTAGAAAAAAACTGACAGCAAAAAACACTAAAAACAGAAAAAAAAAAAAAAAAAAAAAAAAAAAAAAAAAAAAAAAAAAAAAAAAGGAAAGAAAAGCCAGATAGAGATTGAGTTGATGAATCACCCATTAAGCCTCCTAAGAAACAGCAAAAACACCAAATATTATCAAAATATAATAACAAATACAATTATACAAGGGATATACACTAGCCACAAAAATAAGGATTAATTTATTTTCTTTGCTTTCTTATCATTTGTATGGAGCTGAATCTATATCGTTATCTTAGAAGTTCATGTGGCAATTATAGAACTTGAAATGGTAAGATTTTTAAATGATTTCTGAAAAATTTAGTTTGGAATAGTCTGTCTTTGGAAATTTGTGTAGGCTTCGTTACACAATGAAAATGAGTGATTTTTGGCTCATTTGAAACTAGAAAGAATAAGCTAACACAATAAAATTGTAAGAAAATACAGTAAGGTTTATATCTATGTTAAAAAGACTCATCAAAAACAGAACATGAATCCCGTATTCAGAAAATGCAGTTTCGGCAGTTTGAAATCAAAAATTCGTACAAAAATCATTTCTCAATGGAATTCAGAAATTTTGGTCTTTTTTGAAATCTGAGAGAGTCCTCTTTTACATAAAAATAATAGGGAAGGGTATTGAAGTACATGTCAGTGTGAAAACATCTTGACAAAACAGTATAGCAACACAGGTTCAGAATAAACGGGTTAAACGGGCGGGTTTGGGCGGGTGCTACACTAAACCCGTAAACTGACCCGTGGTGACCGGGTTTTAAATTTTCAAAACCGTATACCAACCCGTAGCGGGTCGGTTCGGTTATAAAACCCACGGTTTTATCGGGTTCGTGCGGGTGCGGTTTTTCGGATTGGTTCCTGTGCAGCCCTATTCACAGGTAAGATCCTATCGTTTTCTTGTTTGTGGACAAAAATGACCTCCATTATCTTTTTTAGTATGACTGACTTGTCCTACCAAAAAAAGATACTGTGAAAGACAGCCTGAGCATGTGTGCTTCATGCCCTGGTTTTGGTCCCATTATTTTCAGGTACGAGTTCCCATTCTGTAAGACCCACAGTCTTTGACTATTTGTTTCTTGGTGGATCATTTGGTGAGTCATATTGACCCACGTTCATTTTTCAGTTAAACATAAAAAAATTATTTTGAAATATGGCCCACGGGCTTTGACTATATGTTCTGGTGGGTGAACTGGACACACGTTAGTTGAGTTATATAAAAAAGTTGATAGTGTGATACATGAGTTGCACTAAACGCAGAAACAGAGATTTTTATTGTTAACAATGGAGACAATGATTTTAGAATTGGGAAAATGAGTAGAGAATTTAGGACAGAGTTTGGTAAGTATGTACATGACTCCCGTATTTGGAGGATGCTTACCGGTATTTTAGGGGATGTAATAGGTAATTGAACTTGTAATTGAAAAGTAAAGAAAATAAAAGGGGTAGGCTGGTCAGGTTGCTTATCATCTCTCTTTTCTTTTATTATTAGTATGAATTATTCTGTTTCTTCTTTGGGTACACAGTCAACAATAAACCAGAGGGAAAAGCAGTGAGTGAAATCATGAGGTGTTTATAAATGGTCAGAGATTTACATCTTAATCCATCACTTTATTCTTCTTCAATTTCTTGCTTCTTCTTCTTCTTCTTCTTCTTCTTCTTCTTCTTCTTCTTCTCTTTCTCCTTTGTGTGCTTGAAGAAAGAACCCATGTTGTGTGAATAAAAGAATGAACATCTTTGCACATATATGAAGTTCACATTGTCATTGTGTCAAAGCCTCAGTGACCACTGATTTAGAAAAATAGGAATGATAGATTTTACTTTGAGGTGACTTTCATTCACTTGATTTATCCTAGTGAATCAAATCAATAGCACAACTACAAGTTAGGAATGGCTCAACAGGTATTCATTTGCCTTTTCTGTCCAGCTATTGGGTATCCTTTGTTTGGGTTCTTCTCTTTTTTGATAGACTCTTCTCATTACATTGTCATTGGGTTTAATAAAAAATGGTTTAATTTTTTGATTTGGATTGCAGGAAGGTGGATGGCCCTTAGGATTGCAACCATTGAACGTGAGAGTTGGTTTGGTGAGGAATCGTGATTTTTCCGGGTCGATGTCTTCCAACACACTTATCACTGGTTCCCCAAGTTCCTCGAGGGATTCTTCATTAGACTTAGATACAGAGGTAATAAGATTAGAAAGCAAAATTTACAAAGACCTATAACTACTGTTCCTGTTAACTACATTTCTTTCTTTTTATTTTTGTATTTACTTTCCGTTGTATGATTATTCTTGATTTGATTTGATTTGATGGTTAGTTTTGCAAATGGAAACTTTTAAAAAGTTAGGACGTGATAAGAATATGTCCTTGTTGTTTATATTTGCTGTTTATCCTTTCATGCATTTGGATACTAAACTGTTGTTCTCAAGTTCCCGGTCTTCCTATGATGATGATGTACTTTGAATTCTTAGATTTTGCATTGCTGTTCACTAATGAAAAGAGCTATAGAGAAAAACTACCCTCTATGCTTCCTTTATAGGCTCACAGTGTAACCCAAAATGGTGAAAATCATATCCACCAAGTTCACATTTTTTGGTTCACTGATCCTACCACTTTAGATGCGGCGCAGACTCACCCAATACATACAATAGGAATTATGAAAACAACAAGACTAAACCTACGAGCACATTTTCTTTAGAAAAGGCATGTGGACACACTAGATGATGACTGAAAATTTTGAACCAAAGCTTATTGTTGTAATGTCTTCTGCCGTTTAATGTACATTGCTTAAACATGAATCTCGCGTAATTTGGGTATCCATGATATTCTGTTCCATACTCTTTTATCTACCTAGTCTTTTCCTGTGTTTATTCTTTTATCATTGATTTTTATGTAGTCCACTGGATCTTTCTTCCATGACAAGAGCATTACACTTGGGAGTCTCATTGGTGTTTCTAGCATTTTAGAATTTTCTAGAAGTTCTATTAGGGGAAGGAGAGCAGAATCCATGAGAACTAAGAAGAAAATTAAATCCAAAACATGGTTATTTTCTCTATGTTCAAAGCCAAGTGATACTCATGTAGAAAATGTGAGGAGTCCTCCATCCCTCGGTCAGTTCCTTCAAGTCGAAAGAAAAGCTGCTTACAACTCCAGAAGGAATCAAAGACCAAGGAATAATGAACATGGTGAATTTGTTCAACCTGATCAAACGGTTTCTGAATCAAACCCATTATTTGTCAATGGGGTTGTTGCCCCTCCTCAGTCAAGTCAATTCGGATCAGAAGTTGGATGGAGACACAAAAGAAGTTTATCTCTTGACTGTGGATGTGGTGCGCCAGTTTTGTTATCATGTATGCGTGGACAACCCTGCAACTAAGAGGAGTCCTTTTCACATCTTCTTATCATGTTTATTGGTTTTATTGTGGTTGAATTTCATGTCTTAGAAGTAAATAAAATGTCTGATATCTGATTGTTTTTTAATGGAACGCATGTTATAGTTTCCAATACTCTAATTTTAGGTGATGAGTTTGTTCAATTGGTTAAGGATTTGGATTTCTGGACAGCTTTTTTATGAAATTTGAAATGAATCATTATCTTGTACTTGTGAATATTCATTTCAAAATTATACATACTCTCCTTAGTTATGCAGCACTTGCACAGGTACGTATTTCTCAGAACACTCATAATGATCATTAGCTTCAATTATTTCAGTTGATGGGGTACATAATCTCAGTATGTACACTTACCTAATCTGATGATTAAACCACCTTTCATCCTGTTTAACACCTGCTAATGCTTCTAATGATGAACCGGTGTTCCCTTGAATAGCCCTAGCGGTCGAAGATTACGATAAATGAAATTGGTGTTTTCACATGATTTCTTTTGTGATACAACAACCATAGCATAAAGCCTCCCTCAGTACTAAAAAATACTAACGAGAGGTACTGGTAATAATCCTTAAATGGTAGGTGTTAGTTTATTTTGATGTACAGATTAAATGTGTAGGTGATCATAAAACTTGGATGGATATGGTTTTTGTTTGTTAGTCATATTTTATGGACCTATGTTGGTGTGGATATACTAAATATATTGGATAAACGATGCACATCAGTGTTGTGACTTAAACTGCCATGGAAACATTAATTAGAATGATAAACTTGAACTTAATAAAGAACTTTAAAAGTAAGTAAAAACCAAAAAGAAAACAGATGATGACTTTAGCCAGTGAAACAGAGTTATCTTATACAGCTTAAGACTTGTCTAAATCATGAACTCTCGTCAGTTCGCTTTGTAATTCTAGCAGTTAGTAGATGACAAAGCCTGAGCTTTCAGGATATTTTAGCGCCATTTCTTTCTTTTCGTCGTTAATGCCACTCCTGATTCTGCTAAGGGACTCTACTTATGCACATACCAGTTACCTTTGGGTTCTCAGGGTTTTGCCAGTCAAGTTTTCGCATATTGCGGAAAACTGCTCTCTACCACCAAGCTAGTGATGCTATGGGTCAGAGCATAGTGTCAGTATAAGTCGGTGTAAAGAATTTGTTTTTAGTCAAACTCTGCGTTAAGTAAACTTGTTCATAAAGTTTAGGAATTTAAGAGCCAAGTTAGGAAAACTTGTTCCCTAAGTCAAGGTTTTTTAAGGGCTAAGTTTGTGTCTCTATGAATAAGAGTAAAATTGGAGGTTTGTAGACAATCCAACCCAGAAAAGTGGTAAAACCTTGTGCTTAGGTTTTGGGCTCTTTGTTGGGAGGATCGAGTGCTACTGTGAGGGTCAATATTGATGTGAGAGAAAACTTGTAGAGAGAGGATTTTGGTGTTCTAGTGTTTAGGGTTTAGGGCTTTTCCCTAAACCAAGTTTTCTAGAATTTTTCCATGTTTCACCTCTGTTATTGGCAAATGTGAAGAAGATGTATAAAAGAAGACATGAGGCTGGTTTGAAAAATGGTTTAGAGAGTTGATTTATAAGGTTTCTCAATGGTGTCTTAGGTATATCTTGGTAACTCTTCGGTTTAGTATGGGTTGTGGAAAGAGCATGTAATGATCTTGATATAATAAAGTTTTTCTGGTGGTGTTGGACGTGGATGTAGCCTGCAAAGATGAATTACGTATATCTTGCGTTGTGGATGTATGCTTTTTTTATCTTCTGTCTCTCTTATTATTTATCCATGTTTGGTTCAAATCACCTATTGCCCTTTGTGATCATATATTCCGCTGGGCCTGTGGTGCCAGTTTTCCCAACAATAGGTATCAGAGCCAAGAAAGGGTTTGTGCGATGAATTTTGTATTGAACGATAATTTATTGTACCGGCGGAGAAATATGTTTGAAGATAACGTTTCAACCGGTGTTTACACAAAGATAAATTTGTGATGTGATTTACAAATTAGAGCCTCAACTTGGTAGAAGTGTATGTTCTTCGTTTGGTTTTTATTATGCAGTATGGGATGTTGAATAAGACTAAATAAGGTGGGATACATATATACTTCTTGAAGGGTGTTAGTAACCATACATTATAAGGAACGGGTTACAAAGTTTGAAGAAAGGATGGGGCTGTGAGATCTCATGTAGAAGCAAGTCCAGCAACGCTTCGAAGTTATGCACGAGATGTTATATATTTATGTTCTTAAATATATGCTTAAGTATTCTTGATGGCTTGCACGTAATATCAAGAATGTGCCCGATTTCGAAAGCATGTACCACATTAATATGGGCATTCACACGATATGTGTTTTGAGCGAGTATGTTGGGTGTGATGGTGGTAAAAGATTATGTCAGATTGGTGATGGCTTTAGGAATCGCTCAAAGAATTAAAGCATGTTAATCACGGTGGAAATGTTTGCTGGTTTGTTCAGATACACGGTAATCATGACATGTGTTGCAATATGATATTGAAGCTAATCTTCCTTTCTGGGTTAGAGTTCAATATGTTGTTAGGTTATTGGTTAGGTGGAGCTAACGGTGATTCTTCTGGATGGTTCTCTTGGTGATCAACGGTGGAGTCTGTGCAAGGATTCGTTGATGGTGGTTAAAGATTTTCATGGTGTTTGTGAAACATGATCAATTTCACAAGTGTTCTTTCTAGTAGAAGATGGTTTGAAGAATTTTATAAATATCATTTTGTTTTGGTCGAAGAGATGGTTCTATAAAGATGGAAATTCGGATGTGAACTTCATAGGTAATTCTACGGGTATATAGAGATGGCGTGAAACCGGATGAAGGTGATTCTTTGTTTGATCGTCTCATGCTTAAAAGCATAATCCGAGGTGGAGAATTGTTAGTATATGTCGGTGTAAAGAGTTTGTTTTTAGTAAAACTCTACATTAAGTAAACTTGTTCCTATAGTTTAGGAACTTAAGAGCCAAGTTAGGAAAACTTGTTCCCTAAGTTAAGGTTTCTTAAAGGCTAAGTTTGTGTCTATATAAATATGAGTAGAATTGGAGATTTGTAGACAATCCAACATAGAAGAGTGGTAAAACCTTGTGCTTAGGTTTTTGGTCTCTTTGTTGGGAGGATCGAGTGTTACTGTAAGGGTCAATATCGGTGTGAAAGAAAAACTTATAGAGAGAGGATTTTGGTGTTCTAGTGTTTAGGATTTAGGGCTTTTCCCTAAACCAAGTTTTCTAGAATTTTTCCATGTTTCACCTCTGTTATTGGAAAATGTGAAGAAGATGTAGAAGAGAAGACATGAGGCTGGTTTGAAGAATGGTTTAGAGAGTTGATTTCTAAGGTTTCTCAATGGTGTCTCAGGTATATCTTGGTAACTCTTCGGTTTGGTATTCTCGTATGGGTTGTGGAAAGAGCATGTAATGATCTTGATATAATAAAGTTTTTCTGGTGGTGTTGGCCGTGGATGTAGCCTGCAAAGATGAATTACGTATATCTTGTGTTGTGGATGTATGCTTTTTTTTATCTTCTGTCTCTCTTATTATTTATCCATGTTTGGTTCAAATCACCTATTTTCCTTTGTGATCCTTTGTTCCACTGCGCCCTGGGTGCCAATTTTTCCAACACATAGGCTAGTGATTTTTTGGTCACTAGAATATCAAGTCTCATCATCTAGGATGCAACACTCCACTGTTTCGACTAACAAAACATGCATATATTCTTCTCCCACAACCCCTTTTTCACGATTTAGGCTACCCCCATTTTGCTTGCCGCTATTACGATGTTTCAGTTTGTCAGCTTATCTCGATCGTGTCTCACTCCCACTTTGGTTGATCATCCTCTCAGACCATCAATTGACCATCGTTTGGAAAGCTATTACGTACATAACTTCCATAACCATAATTGATAGATAGAAGGGAAAAAACACTATCCCGTCGCGTCCAGGACTCCATTTACTTAACTCTCATTCCTAGTTAATATCGAGCACAAAATATTTTAAGTAATAATATATAATTTGAATTTGAAATACAACACATTTGCTCAAGATAATTCAACACCAATAATAATCCGTAGAGTTTTGTAATAACTCGGCCGATTTTTCTTAATGTCTAAATTAGATGTTCTGTTTTAAAATGACACTAAATGACAGGTAATTACATTTTTTTATTTTTTTTAAGCAGGTAATTACATAGTTGCTTATGAATTATAGTGTAATCTTTTTTTTATAACTGCTCAAATACCTCAATCGTCAACAAAGAAAAGCATTTACTTGTCAATTAAAAACTCAAAGTAAGATAAATTATTTGTCTCCAAAAATTGGAAGGTAGTTATGTCATTGTTTTCCGATTATAGAGTGCTCCTTTTCTTAACTATCTATATTGTGTATGAGTTTGGTATAAAATCATACTAATTCTTAGATTGTTGGAGCGAATTTCTTATTACTTTTCTTCAAAAATCGACAACTGATTATATAGTTGTTTATCAATTGTACTGGTTAAATTCTGACTAATATTGCTCCCTAAATCGGCAGGTATTCTTCATTTTACGACCTATTTTTCCCGAAAATTCATGAATTTTTATAGGTTTTTACCATGTTTTGACAGATAATTATAAGTTACTTCTTTTTTTTCACTGTAACCATTCATTATAGTGACTACAATCACTGAAACTTAGTTTTCCTTCTTTTTTTTCCCAACTCTTCTTCTCTAACATATTCTCTCTCTCAAAATTTACAACTCTGAGCAGTAACTAAATTTATGCAAATCTATAAGTTAATATAACTCAACTAATCTAAATCAATTCAGTTCATCAACCACTAATTAATATAAGATAGTTTAGCCATTGTCTAAAAATATACGGATAAGGGGTTTTTGAATTTACATGAAAATAATCTTATTTTTTCTTCTTTAGCAGCCCCCAAGTATACGAGGTAAATCAAAGGAAGATCTCTTGCTTGAGAAATATAGAATATACAAAAAAAATTAAGTTTAAATAATATTACCATAATTTTGGAATATAATTTGGTTTAAAGTATAAATTTTGATTTACTGCGCCGATGTTAAGTCACATCACATATGTACAGGTCATTGAAAAAAGTTCAGTTTAAGGCAAAACATGGTGAGGTAGATTTTGGTCACACCATAGAATATGAGTCAAATGATAGATATTATAGGTAACAAGTAAATTTAGACTCACGGGTAAATTTTGATATTTCTTTTATTATCGTCATGTGGTAGAATTTATTTTATAGTGGTAGATTTTCAATTATGATGCAGATTTGGGCAGATTAGGGATCACGTGCAGTACAGATTTCGGGGTACGAAATAAATGTCGACCACAACGATAAATTTTAACTCAAGAGTAAATTTTAGGTCAGGTGGTAAAATCAAACAAGGGAGGAAAAAAATTTAGAAATGCCAAATTTATTTTCACTCTAAATTAATTTAAAACTTGTTTTATCTATCCGTAAAAGTGAAACATAATAATTTATATAAACCAAACACTTATATATTGGAATAATTGTGATTTTGTGCATCTCCATTCAATTGGGTGCACATTCTTCTGCGCCCACTTAAAAAGGATTAACTTAATGATAATAATTCTCTTTTTTTAATATGTAGGAGATAAAAAGTACATATATAATATACAATGTTCTAAGCTAATAATTCCTTTTTTCTGTTATACTATCTTCTCTCTCAAGAAAACAATTTTAGAACATATATTTACACTGAGGTTTTTTTTCCCTTTGAAGCTATAGTGTATTTCTTTTATTTGCTTTGTCCTTCTCGTCTCCCAGAGTTCCTTCTTTCTATTAACAAAGCATCCCCTCTTTCTTCGATCTTCAAAGTTGGCGTTTTTTTTAAAACCCCCCATCTAAACATAATATTACATAAGGGACCCCATATACAAATTAATTATTTATTTCCCCTCATTTTGTTAAGTCTATGGTTAAGTCTGTATGTGTAAATGGTATGACGTCTATTTGGACATTATTTACCCTTGACTTTGTCTCTACAGTTAACCTACCTTCAGCCTAGTTAAGGTGGGACCTTTAAAACATGTGTAAGAATACTAATGGTTCAAAAATTATGGAAACCTAACTTCCAAAATTGTTACAATTGTTGCCTTAAATAGTCGTTGGAGACTTGGAGAGGTTCTTCCGCGGCAAAAAAGATCCCCACACAGCAGCAAGAACACGTGAACACCATTAGTGGGGGTCCTCTTCTAACTGTATAGTTACAGTGAGGTGTTTTTCAACAAATTTCTATTGTTTTTCGTTCATGCATCCCTGATTGCAGCAGACTCCTACAAAAATATACTTTAACAAGATTATCCCACCCATATATCCACGAGAGAAGATCTAAATAAAAATATACAGAAAAACATAATGAATACAAAGGATATGTCTAAAGCATATGCAGCTAAATGAACCAAAGAAATGGTAAGGCAAACATTGATAATATAACGAGTAGGATGGTGAAATTAGACATCATACGAAAAGAGAAAATGAATGCAATGGAAAAGATATTGGGTAGTAGTTACTGAATAATGTCAAAAGTCCATGAATAACATTTCCAAATACTTTAAAAAAGGCCTGGTGTACTATTCTTCATACTGACATATGATATGAAATGATCATTGATCAAACTACAAGATTAACTCATATATATCATCACCTCATAATACATAAACTAATACAATGCGCATTTTGCATAACAAAAGAAAGTAACAAACCAATCATCCATATATGCATTAAAGAACAATACGAGATTTAAAATGAAACATACCATGGAAATGTTGGTCCTCTTCTTCTCCATCTTCTCATTTTTAAGTTTGACGCGTAGAGCTTCAGCTAGAGGAGACATCTTCCTAACAGCCTTAACATATGAATTCAATCTCAAAAGAATGTTCAAATTTTTCAAAGGATTCTTCTTCACTAGTGATCTCTTTAATACCTTCTTACTAGGTTTAACAACAGACTAAACTTCATCACAGTTAACCAATTATTAACATGCCATTTCAAGGTTGTAAGGTATTTTAGTGGTTTACATAGGAAGAATTATCAAATACACAGTTCAAGTAGCCACTATGTATTACACAAAGAACGATATCATTGGTGTGGAGAGAATGACAATTTCATCAAGGACTGCAATTAAATTAAACCGAAGTAAACAATGAATTAAGATGAAACTATATGTAAGCAGATAGGAATTTTAAATATATAAATTAGTATTTATATTAGATATATTCTCATTACAACCATGTTAACATCATCGGAAATGGTAGAGAAATAGATACAAACATGTCTCAAGTACACAGTTGTGTTACACACCTAAACCATCTATTCCCAAAAAAAGACAGGTAACCTATCTACCGAGACAAACATGTCTCAGAACTAAAAGTACTGAAACTAACTTCCTAATACATCTGCATATCATATAAAGAGACAAACATGTCTCAAAGTAAGAAAATGTTGAGACATTTTGGTATTTAGTAATATTGATGCATGTTCATCAACTAACACCACACAAAAAGAGTCTAGAAACATACTTGATAGAACTAATTCAACTGAAGAGATTGATGGACTGACTGACCATGAACAAAGTTCCCATCTGAATTCTGAGAAAAGGTTTGGCTGACATTTGTAGTGGTCCTACCCCTTGATCCTCTTGGTCTACCTCTTGGCCTTCTAACTTGCTCAGTGGTTGTAGAAGTAGTGGCTTGATGAGTCGTTGCAGACCTTGTACTTGCAGTGATAAAACAAATGGTGAACTAAATAACTCACTCACTCACTCAAAATTTTTAAAACCCAACAACATTCAAATCACAGTCCTGAATCAATATTTTTTCAATATTAATCATGGATTTAAATGAAGAAAAAAAAAGAGCGTACTTTTTCTCACTGTAAATTGCTAATATTATTGACTAACGAAAAACACTAGACTTACTCTTCAATTAAACGATTTTCCATTAGAACTCAACACTAAAACCAGCATATGAGCAGAAAACAATCTTAAATTTGATAACTTACTAAGGATATAGAACTGAAAATAAATTAAAAAGAGAAGTAAAGAGATAATGGAGATGGTATGATTTTATCTTCCCTTAACTCTTCCTTATGTAGCAGAAGATGGAGGGCTTCTTCCCACGTTTTCCTTCTCTAGAAATGACTCACATTTTGATTTGAACCCACTACATCTACCTAAAACCATAAAAATCTTCCACTTCCTTAGATCGTCTGGTGGTACTTCAACTACCAACATCGGAAAGATATTCGAGTTTCAAAAGGATTACAAGATTTTCATACATTTAGCAGAAGATGGAGGAGAAGATTGTTGAACTCGTCCGAATAATCCTCCTCTAGAATTGACCAAATCTTCTCCATCCTTCTATATCTATATAGGTTTATGTGATTCTTCCCCTCCCTTCGATCATTAGATCTTTCACCTAACAATATATGTCACCGTTGAAATTCCTAAAGATGTAAAAGTAGCAGATGAACTTAACCATACTAGGGTTAAGTTAACTAAGATCAAAATTCAAAGGGACGACCATTACCCTTCAGTTTACTCACGTGACTCCACGTGCATACTTAACCATAGACTTAACATAATGAGGGACAAAAATAATTAATTTGTATATGGGGTCCCTTATGTAATAGAATGTTTAGATGGGGGTTTAAACAAAAATACGCTATAAAGTTCTCCACTCTTCGCAAAACTGTAACTCTGTTTATTAACTCTTTTCACTTATGTTTTGTATTCTTTCAAAATTTGGTGTAATTAAAAAAAAATTGTTCGCATTGGCTACTAATTCATTGGAAACAATATAATCCAATGATAGATTTCAATCTTTATTATGAAAAAACAATTAATATTCAGTTACTTCATTTAATAATACGGAGAAAAAATCAATTGTTTCTCGTTTCTTCCTTTTATGAAAAAGAGTTACTTTGTTGTATGTTAAGAAGCTTCCTCCAATTAGTTCTGCAGCAATTAGTATGATGCAAATTCTCTATGATTAGAATCGTTTTCGGTTTATTTTGTAACCATGACATACTAATATTTAGATTTAAACAAAAGGTGTACTAGGTTTCTGGAAAGGGATTAGATAAGTGCATAATTTACTGCATTAAATAATCGAATATGTAAACTTAATTATGAGTTTCTGTGTAAATTTTTATGTATTAGATTATTTATTTTATTTCATATGTTTTATTAGGTTACACCTCTAAGGATGAGTGAAAATGACTTTAAAAGTATTAAGGGAGTGAATAACTATAAGTGGGAACGATCCAAAACCAAGTAGAGCGAGAGAGTTACGACAAAAATATAGATTTTATCCCAGACCGAGTTGGCTCAACTTGTCCCGACCAAAAATAGTCGAAAGAGAATGATAACCGACCGAGTGCATTAGTGAAAACTAAAAAGAGAGGAAAAAAAGTTCTCTCGGTTCAGGAATCGAAAGTTTAGGATTTATGCTCGCTAAGATACAAATGTGTATGTCTGAAGTTGTTCGGTCCTGATAAGTCGATACTTAATATAAAAATACACCGAAGAATTCATATTTAAGCGTGTTGATTCTCCTATCATACTTAGGAGTTCGACCATGCTGATTAAGGTTAACTTGAGTCGTTTCATCCTAATCGAAATAATAAACGGCCAGCTCCGTGAAACTTACAAGAGTATGAGGAGAAGTGGGTGTCTCCACTTACACTTGCTCGATCCCAGTGACAAGGAAATCTTTTCATCTCCCCACTTTTGACAGTTCAACAAGGATGTCTACGTATGTTTTAGGCCTTTTGAGTACGGCCGGTTAATCTTACTTGGACAAGATTTGGTTATTTTTTATATTTGGCGAGTTTTTTTAGTACGGTTTCGATGCACTGGCAATCTAATACTTGGGCACAATATTATCTAAAGGAACACTTCTAATCAGATATAGGGGATCTCTATCACACTTTTTAACACATGAAAACAAGGAGCTATGTCTTCTTTTAGTGATTTGGAGATTTCTCTATGATCGTACTTAAGATTTGCTATATTTTCCTTTGTATATATAAATATTAGAAAATACATAAGTAGATAAACCTTCATTGGTTAAGGATGTAACCTGAAGTCATCAACATATTATTTAATTTATGCATTGATCTTGTTATTCACTCTCTAAATTATCGTTAATGTTTTATTTCATATAACAATTGTGTGGTTGTGTTCATACAATACGATTGAATACTTATTTATGTAAGTTTTAAATTAAGCGAACACATGTTCTTATTTTTTGTTACTTAGAATTTCTAGTCAGTTATGTCAGAAACTGTAGCCATAAGTTGCAAATTATGATTATTGTTAATGTGATTTTTCGAGGTAATCACAAGTAAAACTTGACCTTAAGTTAAATATATCACGTTATGAGTGTATTATTTGTTAGAGAGAATGCTCGGTTCAACCCACGGGTGTTGGCATGTCAAGTCTCTGTCAAATTTAGATTTCAAAACTATTTCTTGATTAGCCTACTAAAGTCAAGCTTCAGATTAGATTAGGTAGTAGAGTCCTAGGGTTATCCAAGTTTCTCTTGAAGATGAAGATCACACGAGGACATCATTTTTAAGAACTTCATCAACGGGTAAGTAACGCAGATTGATTCTCTTTTAGGATTCTTTTTTCCTTCTATTATCTACCTATCTTTCGTTCAAATTCATAGACTTTAGTAATGAATAATTACAAAGAAGATTCTTTGCAGAGACTAGCAATTTGCTTAGTCTTGTAAAATTTCGTAATCCAAGCTTTGCTTGATTAGATTCGAAATCAATGATCATGAGGGAAAATTTAAGTGAGAATTAAAAGTTTGAGTTAACAAAATTCATCTTTCGAATTAGCAAATTTAAGTCATGTAGTTTACTACTGATAACAAATTTTTTGTAAAGTTCACAAACTCACCATTTGAGTTTATGAACTTAGAAGTCTAAAAATTCTCAATTTATGAATTTTTCATGGTAAGTTGGCAAACCCAACTATTTGAGTTTGCAAACCCAAAATATAAAAATTTCTCTTAAAGACTATTATTTTCACTATTTACTGGCACGCTCACTAACCCAATATGATGAACCTAATAAAGAAGTGATTTGGATGTATTTTTCGCTCTGATTTTAGGAACCTATTTTGTGAGTTCGTGAACCTAAAACTACCAATTGGCCAACCCAATAAACTTATAAATTAGTTTTGGTTCATTATTTCTTCTTTGTTTACAAGGAAAACGTCATGCACACTTATGGTTGATCTTCTTAGTATGTTTTACATGTGACAAACGTTATTAGATCTTTCCAAAATTTGATCTAACTTAAGAACCAAGTTTTCATTCTTGAATTAGACAGTTGCCACAATCTATGCATCTTGTCTATTTTTGGTAGTTTGAAGTTATCTTTGGAAGTAACTCTTTGATGGAATTCTCTCGGTTTTGTTTTTGGCTAATGCTCTAAACTATAGAAAGAACATCAATACAAGTCAAGTTTTAATCTTAAGAAAGAACCTAGGCTTAGAAGTATTGAGAATTAACTTGGGTTGTAAGAAATCATTGCTTATATTTTCAGCAACCCAACCTTAATTAAATATTATATATTGGAGACATAAGCAACACAAAAAATTCAATCCTCTATACGTTGTGTATCTTGTTGCAAAGTTTTTCCCTCGGCACCGAAGGTTCTTCGAGAAATAAGGTAATAATTTGAAAGAGCTCACTTAGGAATTCGTGAAACACATGTTCACTTATCTTTTCTTTGACAGTTTCATAACATGTATCTCGGTTTGATACATTCATAATTCTTGTCTATTCTCTAAAGGTTTTTTTTTGTTGTTATAAGGCCATCGAGAAGTAATTAATTAAATCCAGATTTTGATAGAAACTTCAAACTCGGTTGCATATAATATTTATCAATTGAAATCTAGTTTTGAAGTTTATCACAGAAATCATCGTATACATAAATCTAGATCGATTTTCTTATGAGATACAATGGTTAAGTATCTCTATAAGTTTTGAAGAGTATAAATCCTAGTATTTTGATTTACATTCATCTAAATCTAAGGAAATATTTCGGTCTCCTTTATCCATCATCAAAAAAAAAAATCAATATGCGTCTTGTTTGAGGCAGGGTAACGCTAGACTTCACGACGGAATGTTTAGAAACTCTTCCGCCTGTAAGGACATCATCTAGGGGAATCAAGTATGTAAGTTCTTCCGGGAATTGAGAGACGTATAGGCACAAATGAAACAGAGTAGCTGGGAGGGTTTATTTTGTGTCAACTACATTCCAATCTGAAATTTGGTAATAGGCTAGTGTTTGTAGCGGCTTAATACAATTTGATTTCAAATTGGACGAGGTCCGGGGGGTTTTCTGTTTTGCAGTTTTCCTCGTTAATAAAATTTATGGTATTTTACTTTACTTTACATTTAATTTCATATTATATTTATCGTATCTTTATAATTAAAATACAAGCAAGTTATACATTAATCATCCTTGTGTTAAGAATCAATTTGAGATTATCCAAGGATATTTCTTGTCTGCTTTTATTCTTAAATAAGAGTTCACGGAAGGAATAATCAATAGGTTTCGAAATGCAAAATTGATGGTGTACTTGGTACCCTCATTATCTTTGATTAACTCGTCTTAATGATCTTAAATCTTTCTCTAAATTGAATCTTCTAGCGCTTTCATTAGGTTATTTGATTAAAAAGAATTCATGCATTAGCAATCCCAGTATATGATGATTTAAGGAGACGTAACAAAGTATTACACTGTTTGGGATACTTTAGATTTATCATTAACTTGAAAGAGTGAATGATGATATTGATGCTTAATTGAATAACATGCGTAGTGATGGATGATGAATTCCTTAACCAAATTCTTCTTCTGATATTCCCAAATTGCAAACGCAATTACTAGTTTTCGTATTTTAGGTTAAAACTTTAAAAAAACCTTGTTTATGTAAGATTTTGAATATTATTAAGAACGTATATCTCTTTATGGAACGAACTTCTCTTTTTACTATAATCTTATCTATTATTACTAGAAACGAAACATCCACCCAGTGTTGTTCCGTTTCAAAACCCGTAAAACATATTGTTTATTTATTTTCTTTTTTAAGTTATACAATGAATAAGATGTTATTACTTATTTAATTACATAATTTATTTATTTCTAGTTTATCTAAGATGTCATAAGAGCTTCTTTATACACAATTTTTTTTTATAAACGTTCCAATTTTATCAGCAACATCACCTCTCTTGACTAATACCTTAGTGTTTTTAATTGAAACACCTCTTGAAATGGGAACACACAACTGTTCATAAAAACATGCTCAGGGATTTTAAATTGTTTGTCCTTGTGGTTTGTTGATCGTAAAAGCAAAACACATACATTATGGAAACTGCTTGTGAATCATCTTACACGGCCTCTTAAAATTCTCTGGTGGGTTCGATGGCATCTTATGGATAAGTATTATCTTACCCTATAAATTCCCAATGAGGATCACTGCATCAATGCAATTCAGAAAGAACTTCTTGATTATAAGTATGATACCATTGCATAATGGTCGGTTGTCAGCCAAGCAAAATTGTTTTCAAGTTCTCTACTTGACAAATATGATTTAGGCATAGTAGTAAGAACAAGTTCGTTCCTGAAAAAGATATGGGTTGTCAAGTTATTTTGATTACTTATGTAACAAGAGGGTTTTGATTGTGATAATAACTAAGTTATACTAAGTAAGCAAATTAATATGAATATCAAAGGTAAAGGATGATGGTTAGAGATTTTATCTTCCATCTTCCAACATGTTATCAACTGAATCATACTCAACATTTTTTTTCTCTCAATATCAATAACCCTAAAGCATCCTATCGCAGGCTTACTCTGGCAAAACTCCTATTATCATCAAAGGCGCAAGAGACACTCTTTGAATCCTTCTTAATGAATAACTTGGCGCAAGAGCCAAGTTTAACCCAATGAAAGCAATGGTATTTGTGAGTTGAGGTTATTCTAAGCAATCCGGCGCAAGAGCCACACGGATTTAACCTAGGTCACACTTCTACACATAATTGCATGGTAACATCCTGTCATTAACAACTATGTTATGCTAATTGTAACAAGGATCTTTCAAAAATTCCAGATCTCAAACTCTAGTTTATCTATAGATATCAATGCATGCTCATCTAATTCGCGACTTAAATAAACTAGCAATCAATCATACATGGCGTTATTAACGGTAGAACATAAGCAATATTGAAGAGATTATGAACATATGAGAACGAATACTTCAATTAATAAACATGTTTTACAACTTAGGACTACATATCTAACCAATAATAAAGGTTAAGTTACTCATGGATTTATCAAAATCCATGGAAAATATTCAAGAAAGCAAGTAAAGCAAACCCTAGAAATCGTGATGATCAATCGTAACTCCAATCCCTAGCTCCTTATTCTCCTTGTGTTGTAAAGTGTCTTGTATCTAAAAGGTATTTAAAATTCCCTTCTTAATGTCTTTGGAGTATTCTTAAATAGTTCTCATTATATCTAAGGCTTAGAATCCTTCTGGGACCGGGTTTTACTCGTTTTAGAAGCCAAATCGCGTCCCAATACACTCAGAGTTCGGTTGGATCTTATAGTGACCTTCCCAACCAAACCTAGTAAGTAAAAATTGCCCAAAACTAAGTCAAAAGTTTGTCTAGGCCGTTATGGAAGGGTTCCTAACCGAACTTTCTCCTAGAAACTTTCCATTCCTAGTCGAACATCTCTTTGGAACCTTTGTTTCTCGCCAAATTTAGCTCTAAAGTTCAGTTGGCTTCATGGGAACTTCTCCTAACCGAACCTTCTCCTAGAGACTTGACCATTAAATAATCTACTAACTGAAAAGTTCTTCGTAAAATCTTTCGAAAACTTGATTTATCAGCTCTAAGTTCGGCTAGCAAGCTCCCAGCCGAACCTTCTCCTGTAGACTCAAATCTTCCAAGTTTGTTTTTCCCATAACTTCTTCGTCTGGAGTCGGAATGACCCCATTCTTTTTACATTGGATTCGTGTTTCAATTTCCTTAAAGATAGAGTGAAGAAATATTGGACTTGATTGAGTTACTTTTGGTCCTTTCTCTAGCTCCACTTGTAGCACTTGACTTCCTTGTTCAATTTATCTCTTAATGAACTCCTTTCTTCTTCTTTGGTTGAATGCACTTCAAAACTCCTAAGAAACTCAAAACCAGAAAAAATATAAGCATAATGATATGAAAACTAACAAGAAAGCAATGAATTAGAGTATTTAACTAATACAAATAATACACCTATCACATAAGCCGTTTTTGGCATCAATATTTATCAGTAACATATTGGATGTTCCTAGCTTCAATTTCAACACATAGGAAGGTAAACCGCCTGGGGATGTCTTGTTCAAGTATTCCTGCTTATAGAGTTTGTGGATATTATCTTACACATAATCAAATAAATAATATGTATGTTCTTCTCCAGGAAACACCACTTGACCATTTAACGTACCAACATGTTATTTCAACGGTGTGATCAAAGCCCTGTTAACTAAGTAATGCTCATCCTTATAATTATCAGCTAATTTAGGAAAGGTATTATCTATTATTTGAGTCACTGAATCTTCACCATCCAGGGTATGACCATATCGTCTGGAATCTTTATCATGTCATTTTCCAAATAAGTTTCATTCCCATCAGCGATTCAAAGCAAAAAAAGTAGAATAAGTCATGTCGTCCACTCGTATATTCGTCTTCAAATGAAGATCCACTACCATTCTCCATAGAGGTGACCTGATTAGACACTTATAGATTTGGTATAAATGACAGAACCTGGAAAAATCACCTCTCATGATGAGAATCATACCACCAAACGTCTTGTCGATATCCGTTATATCTTTCATAGTAGGTTAACGAAGTAGCTTGACGAAGTAGGTTAACCGAACTGATCTTTTTACCCATCTTACATGTTGATTTTGTTATCGGTATAAATGGAAGCTTGAATCTTGAGTGTATAGTTCTTCTACCAAGTAGGATAGTTGTTGCGGTTCAAGATGTAGTTGTTGTTATGGCAATAATACCATTACTTCTAATGGTTGACAACTCAGCACGATAGAGAAATATCTTTCAGGTACCTCCTGCACCATCTATAATAAAGATTCTACTTTCTTTTCTTCCAACGGATCTCATAATTGTATCATAAGCCCTAGACCTTTGTTCGTTCAGCCTGCTTACATTCATCATATCTTCTTAAGAAACATGAATGGATACCTCTTTTTGAATAAAATCAGACATATGTAAATTCATCATCCAATATGCCTACAATTTATGGAAGATCGTATTCAGATAGACGTCTGTTATATTGTTGAAGTAGTAGATCCAAACTTCTAAGAAGATGGTCTGATAAGAATGCATAACTTGTACCATCTGAACTCGAATAATATTCAACCATATCATGGAAGAACTCTTCCCGTAGCTTTCTAACACCCACCGGATTATAAAAAACTGATATGCTAGCAAAAAGGCTTCTCAAAGAAGATGGCATCTTGTTTATTGTTGCTTCATCTATACATGCCATCACATTATTGCCATTCTCCAATATTTCTCGTTTCTCGGATGCATGAGGTTCGATAATTTTTGCTATCAACTAACAATAAATTTTCGAATAAAGTTGCACCCTTAACATGCATGAGTATGAGTCTGAGAAAATCATTCAGCTGCAATATGGGGTATATAATATACATTACCAATGACCATTTGTCTCGTTTTTCTTCTCTTCCACTCCTTGGTTTTTTATCCCATCTGTAATTTTCTGGAAATTTCCTATATAACAATTTTCTATTCATTGGATCGCAGGCATTTGTCATAAAAAACTCTATCAATATCGTTCGAATCAGATTCATTATCAAGGACCTCATCAATTCTTTGATGCTCATAACACATAACACTCCGTTTGTTGGGAGATATGGTTGTAATTGTTCAACTGATGGATACATCTTGTTCATTACAAACCTATATATTATTCATATTTCCACTTCAGCACAAACCCATCTTTCATTGATAAAACATGTTACCTCGTCATCCTATGATACTGGCAGCACTACAAAGGATACACAAATTGGGCCCTTGTAAATATACTTATTAATATACTTCACATTATGGACGGTGGAACATACCTCTACATCGGTGTTGCAACGATAATTACGCAGAAGCTGAGGGTTGTAAGGCACAACTATGTTGTTATCAGCTACAGAATTCCTACTCATTTGTATACACCTTCCATCATCTCACCTCAGATAAAGATGGTAAGAATCTTTGCTTTGAATAGTATATTCGGAAATCTGTATAGGAATTTGTCTTTTGCACTTTCCTTCCCAGGTACTTGTTTCCACATGGGCCATGAATCATATGTTTCTTTAAATAATCAAATAACTCATACTCTTCAATTGGATCAAGAATTTCTTTCATAACTATGTAGTCTTATTCATCAGAACCTTGTAACTTATCTTTTGCTTCCAAAATGATCAAGGTATGGACATGGGGAATACCCGTTTTATGAAACTCCACTACCTGTACCTATGTAGCTACTCAACCTAACAATTATTGTTAAAGATATCTTCCTTCAACTTTTCGAAAATAGCACAAAATACCCTAGTTTTTATATTAGGTGTATCCGATGCAGATTGACCAGTGTGTAACTCATCTACGATCTCATGTTAGAGTACATTGCAAGTCATCATAAAAAATATATCAGGCTTTCAATACTTTTGTACCAATGCCACTGCATCTTGTATCATTGGTGATATCACGCGGCTCACCATTGTATGAAGACTGCAATACTATCTTTTAGCCAAGTTCCCCTATTGAGGAAAAACACATCTCAAGAATTAATGCATACTCGATGTACAAAGAATACCAAATTATAAACATACCAAAATATTTTGCTTATTTTAAAACTAAAATGGTTTTTGTGGTCTTCTGTTTGATTTTGATTTGAAAGAAAAAATTGAGTCTAGATTTATATTTTATTTATAACTTATTTGTATTGGTTTCTCCTGCTCTTCGTGCATCTTGTAGGCCTTGATATATTTCCTCCCTTATTTTATTTTAGTGACGTGTAACCCACCTGAGGCTGGCGGAATCAATTTTTACCCATTTATCCACACCATATTGTTTATCAATCGTCCATGTCGAAAAAAAATTGATGCATCATTGCTTCGGATCTATCAAGCAATTAAAAAAATAGAAAAAAACCCCAAAATATTGATTAGAAGGTGTTAGTTCGGATCTTTAGATATATAGACCATATTAATACATTCAGAATGTATGCATAGTATTCACGACACTAAATATTTTTTCTGTATTCATCGATGTTTTCTATGTCCTAGTCATAATTTTCATAGGGGATAATAAGTGGACATTGCATTGGATCGTAAGAACCTCCTGCCTCATAGACCTATAAGAGCTTTCCAGCAGTTATCTTCACTATTATTTCTCGTTCAGTATGTGTCTAACTTTCATCATGTATGGGAAAAATGGGTGCAACCTGTGAAGCACTTGGAAGAGTATACTGCATTTGGTTTGAAGTTTGGTCTTTGATAATCAACATGTAGTTCAAAATGTCATTTCTTTCTGTACCTTGACGAAAAACATGAACGAAACTGTTATATTTATCCAAGATTCTCTTCAACTGCTCCAACACACTTTATTTAATATATTGTTACCTTCTTCTATTCTCAACTCAATCTTTTGGTATGTGTAATAAAAGTATATTTGTAGGTATCATGGTCGAGGTTCTCCATTTGTAGGTAAAAGACTACCTATTACCTATTATATGGTAAAGTTGTCCTTGAACACAGAAAGTATAAACACCTTTTCTATCATCGATGAGATCCTTGTTAAAATAAACCCATATTGAAGTAAATAAAAAACACCAGTTGTAAGATTTGGTGTGGTCCTGAAAGTGTTTCATCTTTCTCTCTAGTCCTCATACAGTTTTAGAAGATCTGTAGGCGGCACAACAAATATAAAGATATGTTCCCATTACCAAAACAAAAATCTTTTGATTCACAATGGAGAAGTTTTGCTTGACATTTTATACATGTGCTTATTGGAGGAAAATGGAACTTCGTAAATCCAACTTTGCAAATAAATCCTCTTGCGGAATGAAGATCTTCCTGCGATATTTATATGTCGATGACTTGGTTTTTTTGGGAAGTTCCTATAAATAATTTAAAAGATTTAATTTATTCCAAACATAATCTCAAGAACGAGAGTTTTCCTTCAAAATAATCCCTACTTTAGAAAAAGATATAAAAAAAGAAACAGGGTGAAGGCAACACATTCATCGTTGAATAATGAACACCATAACTAGCTCTACTTTGATTCTCATTTGTGTCTAAATCTACTCGTAATTTCTGTAAAATTCTTTTTCTTATTCATGTAATCTATAATGAAAAAAATAAATTATTGTGTAAAATGAAGAACATCAACTACTGAGGGCTAACGCCTGTAAATATAGTGTTCGTAGATACAATAATTAAATAAGGAATCATGATTGACGATGAAAAAAAATAGTCAAAATGTAATTGTTTTATTAATCTTTTAGGTATTTCTACAATGCTCTCCCAAATTTCAGATTTTGCATATGAAGTCGATATGCAAATCACTTGCAATGATTCAAAAATCTCATTTCAAGATCCTATGTTTTATCAAGGATTACAGTAATTTTCTTCCATGAGTCTCTTGCAACTTTGAGCTTTACTTATTTGTATGAAATAAAAAGTATAAAAATAACATGCTTCTTAGATAAATTTTGCAAAAGTGAATTTCACTTTATTAAATCCCTCTAACAATAAGGATAAGAATGTACACCCACTTAAAGTGTGGTGCACAAAGTCGCACACATTTGAATGAGGTTAATTTTGGTACTATAGAAGAATCAAATCTATATTGTATGACTTGAATCGTTTATATCTGGATTGACTCGTTCAACAAAATTGTAAATTTGTACCTCCAATTAGAGGTGATCATAGATAGTCCACCCCGCCAACCTAACCCAATCCACCTACAATTTGGCGGGTATACACTCAACTCGCTCATGGGTGATTGGATATGGGTGCAACATTGATTCTTAAGCTTTAGTAGAGAGGCAGATCGATTAACCCTTTTATTTTGTGGGTTCTTAGTTCCAATGAGATATAAACCGAAACCCTAATTTTGGTTTCATCGATATTGGATCGATGTTCGTTAATTGATTGACATTCGTACTTAGTTGGTTATATAGACCACTACTTCATATTTGCTAATATTGTACCATAAATTTAAGAGAGATTAAAATATTTTAGGATTGTGAAGAGTGTTTTTAGCCCCATTCATACTGAAGTAAAAAGCAGAATCAGGATGATTTGCCACTTTCATTAATGTGATTATTATTGGAACTATGTTGATTGATAGGTGCATTATTTGGATACTCTAATTCATTGATTTCTTATTAGTTTTTATATCATTATGCTTTGATTATTTTTTTATGAGTTTCTTAGGAGTTTTGAAGTATATTCAACCAAAGAAGAAGAAATGAGTTCATTACGACACGAAATGAACAAGAAAGTTAAGTTCTGCCAAAGGAGAAGGGCCAAAGATCAAATTCAAATCATTCAAATCCAGGATTTATTAATACCATTTTGAAGATAACGAGAAGACGAAGCCAACACAAAAAGAATGAGGTCATTTGGAGTCCGTATGAGGAAGTTAGGAGCAAAACAGCCGAAAGAAAATAGTGAAACACTCAGCATCATAATCGGGAGATAACAAGGGAAAATTATCTACCGATTGTAGGCCGTTTTGGGTACATGAATACTTCGTTTTTGAACTCCAAAAATCGGTAGTTAACACGAATAGTTATCTACCGATTATGGCAAGTTTTGGACACAAGAAAGTCATATTTTGAGCTCTTACAATCGGTAGGTAAGGAGGGTGTCTTGACTACCGATTATGACTCGAAGGGAGCCACTTCTAAGACACGTTTTTGACTTCCAAATCAAGGTATCAGGGTCCCATTAGGACTCTAACACCTAGATATGATGAAGACTATATGAGAAGACTTCCATAACCCTAGAAAGGGATCTGGGATACTTTTGGAGACTTGAAAAACACAATGAGAACAAGAGCTATGGCTTGGAGTTGGGATTGAAGATCACGATTCCTAGGGTTTGCTTTACTTGTTTTCTTTATTATTTTATTATTTTCCATGGATTTTGAGAAATCCATGATGAGCTAAACCTTTCTTATTGGTTAGAGATGTAGTCCTAAGTTGGAAAACATGTTTATTAATTGAAGTATTCATTCTCATATGTTCATAATCTCTTCAATATCGCTTATGTTCTACCGTTTATAACACCTTGTATGATGGATTGCTTGTTTGTTTAAGTCGCGAATTAGATGAGCATGCATTGACATCTATAGCTAAACTAGGGTTTGAGATCCGGAATTGTCGAAAGATCCTTGTTACAAGTAGCATAACATAGTTGTTAATGACGGGATGTTATCATGCAATTATGTGCAGAAGCGTGACCTAGGTTAAATCCAAGTGGCTCTTGCGCCGGATTGCTTAAAATAACCTCAACTCCCAAAGACCATTGCTTTTATTGGGTTAAACTTGATTGGCTCTTGCTCCAAGTTATTCGTTGAAAAGGATTCAAAGAGTGGCTCTTGCGCCTTTGATGATAATAGGAGTTTTTCCGGAGTAAGCCTGCGATAGGATGCTTTAGGGTTATTGATATTGAAAGTGCATGAATGTTGAGTATTAATTAGTTGATAACATGTTGGAAGATGGAAGATAAATTCTCTAACCAATGTTCTTTATCTCTGATATTCGTTTTAATCTATTTGTTTTAGTATAATTAAGTTATAATCACAACCAAAACCCCCATGTTTACATAAGTAATCGAAAGTAATTAACAATCACCTGCCTCTCCGTGGAAACGAACTTGTTCTTATTACTATACTCTAATCTATATTAGTGAAGTAAGAACTTGAATTAATTTTGATTGGCTGATAACCGACCATTGATAGAATCAATTATGTTTTTTGGGTTAGTTAAACATATAAAGATGTTTATATATAGATGCTTTTGGATGTTATAGATCAATAATTAAACTATATTTTTATATATTTTTGTTTTCATTTTTCTTAAATATAAATTTGCAGATCCACCTGTATCCATTCCATTTATCCTCTTACCCGTGTATGTCAAATCCACGGGTGATAACTCGACGCGGATGGAAATCTAGCACCCATTATTCAGATGGACCGTATATAGGCGACACCAAATCCACATATTTCACATGTTGTTTACTCATACCCCATTTATGCAAGTTTAATGGGCAGGGCATGTCGAGAGAATAGAAAAAGAACGATTTTTTGGGGACCATGGGAAATTTGAGGGGACCCTTTTGTGCTTAGGCCAAGTGCTCTACAAAGCTAAGGGGTGTTCTAATATGATGAAATGACTAAGTTATCGTTTATTAAACTAATATTAAACACTAACCTAATGATATATATATATATAGGACTAAATCTAAATCTAAATCTAAACCTAATTTTATTACCAAAATTAGAACTTTCCATCTCTCTTTCTTTCCTCTTCTTCTCATCTTTAACCTAATTTAGTAATCACACTAAAAACTTGTTCAAATGGCTAAACCAAATCATGGTCTTGCCAAGATTGCTAAAGAACTGATTGATGAAGCGGTTGAAGAACTTGTACCACAAAATGAAGAAAAACCGGTTGTTGATGGTGGAGGAAAAATCGAGACCCAAAAGAAAGAATCAAAGGTTGACTCTTCCAGTTGTAAGGTTAGAAGGTAATACCCGACAAACCCATTTATTTCTATGCGTTTTTTTTATTGTTATTTCAATTGAAATCATGAAAATTAGCGTTCAATAGGTAGTACCAGTGAACAGTTCGATTAGGATCACCAGCCGAACTTTCTGTTAGGAAGAAGACCAACAACAATTTGGTTGAGAATAAAACTTAGGGGCTAGCCGAACTTTGGTTTTGACATTGATTTTTCAACCGAACTTTTTAGTCCCAAATTGGGAACAAAATGTTCGGTCAGAAATTATTATTTTTTCATTTTCCGAACATTACTCTGTTTTTTGTAACTTTGGCTTTTTGTTAGCCGAACTTTGTGATTCCTGACCGAACGTTTTGTTCGTTTAAGTTAATTGACACCATTAGTAGCCGAAAATTTATATTTTTTTATCCATATTAGGATCCAAAAGAAGGTAAAGGCAATGGAAAAGGAAAAGGCTGAAATGCTGGAACTTTTTCTCCGGATGAGCTGGCTGAAATTCTTTCGCGTCCTCTTTTTAATTTACGAAAAGGAGTTATTGAGGAAGAAATATATCAAATGATGCTGGATAATCCAGATTTTCCACGAGAGATGAACGACCCTGATTCTTGGTGGAACAGTATTGACAATCCCCACAACTATGTTGAAGTTCCATCTTCAGATGAAGGATCAGAGGCACAAATAGTTCGAATGATGGAGGTTGATCCATATTTTGATCCTCGACTCTTTTTCAGGGAGAAATACTTTTCAGTCGTCAACCCATACTACAACGAAGCTGGTGAGTACATAGGTCTAGTTGAGGAAGATGGAGTTGTTGATAAGCCTAAGGAGAAGGTGAAGAAGAAGAAGTGAGTAAAAGTTGTTGATACTAGGACCAAGTCGAGACTAACAAGGAGTGGAAGAATTTCATGAGATCAATGAGATTGATCACTTTGCATATCTATGCTCTGTTTTCTTTCGTTTTTCTCGGATGTTTTAAGTTATATTGAACAAGTTCTATGAACAATATGTACTAAGTAATGAATATGGCATGTTATTTTTTTGTTTGGTTTTATTTTATATTCAAACAGTATTATGAAGCAAGATGTTAAGCGAATATTTGGTTAGCATGGTTTAAATTTGTAGAAAAAAAAAGAGAAATGTTAGCCGAAATTTTATTTTTCATTTGAATTAAAGAGTTCGGCTAGTCATAGAAAATGTCGATCTAGCCGAACAACTGGTTCGGTTAAGAAAAACTGTGTTCGGTTGGCATGGTTTAAATTTTGTTAAAAACAGAGAAATCGGTTCCTAAGGGGAATTGAATTGTCTGCCGAACTTCTGAAACCAAAAAAAACTGGTGAAATCATAAATGTTCGGCTAGTCATAGCAATTTTGCTGAACTTATAGATTAGAGAGAAATCATCTCGTTTTTCTTTTCAAAAATAGATCTGTTATATAAATGTTTTACTCTCTAACTCATTTTGCACCAACTTTTCTCGTCTTGGCTTCAATTTTTTGACACTAATTCTCTCTCTTCCTCCAATTTTTAGCATTTATAGTAACAAATGGAACCATTCACCATTGAGGACGATACAATGCTTGTTAAAGCTTTCATTCTGGCTTACCGTGAAAGGCCTCATGAACGTTATTCGATGTTTTGTAAGAGAGTCAAAGAATTTCATTTCGAATTAGATGGGAATCCTAAAAACCGTAAATGGTTAGAATTAGGCGAAAGATTTGAAATGCTACAATATATGTTACGAGGATACATTAGAATACTCTGTTGGGTAAAGCAATATCATCGCAGAGCTACTCCTGAAGAAAAAATGACTATTTGTACTCGTTTATGTTGTGAATGGAGTATTATTGCTTTCATATACTAACTTCTTATCAATTCTTTCATTTTTAGAGTGCTAGAGTTCAAACTCTTTGGGGAATACGTCATGGTGGAACTACATTTTAGCACGAGCTATGTTATACGTATTTGAAGACATATGCCCCGAGATTTATTAGACAGCTAGGACGAGAATGGAGGTAAAAAGCTATTCATGGAGATTAATATAGTCGTTATGTAACAGTCTCAGCCGAACTTTTATAGTTTCGAAAAAATATAGTCGTTAGGAACATGTACTTTATATATACCCAGCCACTAGTTCACGTTTAAAATCACATTTTCACTTAAGAATGGCAGTCACTAATGCTAGCTTTACTCTAGATGAAGATTTATCTCTTTGCACAAACTATGTGTTTTTTTATCCAAAGAAGGGTGAAGAACGACGTCAAAATGGTTTAGTTAGTATGAGTTATTGGGGTATAATTCTTGAGACCTTCTATACCAAAATAGGTAATCCTCATAACAGGGATTGTCGGATATTGTTTTGTAGATTTCATACTATAAGAAAAACAAGTCGAGGAGCTTATAGATTTAATTCGGGTTGTCAATCGATATCGACTTAGGGGTGAAACTAATGTTGATGTTATAGTGCGAGCTTGAGAGGAATGGAGAATATGGAAAGAAAAGAATTTCGAGTCTGAAGCTTATTATGACATCCTTCGTAAGTTTCTCATAATATGTATGGGGTGTTGAAGATACTAAAAATGTAATCGACTTCTATATTTGTAATCATTTTTCTATATTTGTAATCGTTTTTCTATATTTGTAAGCTCATTATGACATCCTTGTAATTCAGTGTTAGTAGCGGATTTAATGAAAAAAATTGAAATTCTTATGTAATTTTGGCTAGGAATCAACAAAGTTCGGCTAAGAAACGCATAATCCAGAGTAATGTTTGGTTAGGGAGTAAAATATCAAACATAGCCGAACTTATGATACCAAAAATCCCTGGTAAAATCATAAAAGTGCGGCTTCCTGCAATAAATATTTCCTAGCTGAACCTCTGAAAGAAAAAAAAACCTGGTAAAATTACAGAAGTTCGACTGCCTGCAATAAATATTTCCTAGCCGAACCTCTGGCAGAAAAAATAACTGGTAAATTTATAGAAGTTCGGCTACCTGTAATATTCTATATCTAATCGAACTTCTGACACAAGCTGAACCTGGAATTTTTTACAAGTTCGGCTAGATTTGAAATAATTCTTACTAGACGAACATTACTCTGGATTGTGCGTTTCTTAGACGAACTTTGTTGCTTCCTAGCCGAACATAAGTTCGGTAAGTATAAATATATTTTTTTCTAGCCGAACTCCGTCAAAAATAAACACAACTTCAACAAAAATATTCTTTTTATTCAAAATATATGATCTTCAAAGCACATTTAGTTCAATTGCATGTCTCATTCAGTCAATTACAATTGGTTGGGGATTATCTTTTTCCTGAGACATTTTAAAAGTTATCCACATATCCATATTTTCCTCATTCAAGTTACACGAACTCTTCATATCGTTAGTATTAAATCCTTCCTAATAGCTAGTTTGGCACAACAGAGGAATTTGACAGTCGAGTTTTAAACGGAGACCGATAAAGTGGTTGCCTCCAACCAATGCAATGCACACTCTTCAATGTAGTTGGACACCTTTATTTGATTTTGGGGTGAATGTAGCACTATAATCTATTGAGAAATAATGAACCACACAATTGAATGCGTCGACGATTAAGTGCCCACAAATCGGCATAGTCATCCAATGATGAGTAATAAGATTTCCCTCGTGTAAACGAATTTGATAATTTATGAACTCCAAGTTCACCCCATCATCCAACCCTCTCATCATTGTCTTGTAAAATGCGGGTTTCTCCGTAGTTTCTTCAACAACTTTTGCCTTATATAAGTGATTTGACAACCATTGTATTCCTTGGTACGGTACTGAAACGACCCTAGTTGTCCAACCACAATGTGAAAACCACAATTGCCATCATCGGGGACATCGTTGGTGGATATGACATACTCATGAATGATTTGAGGTATTTCTTTCAAGTACGCCATATCCACAAATGTCCGCTATAGCTTCACATCTCGAATAGGTGATTTGCTTGATGACGATGGAAATATCGGACCTCTTTTATTCATATCATGTTCACTTGGTTCGGTTTTTTCCACACTAATCCGACCTCGTTTGTTTGATTCTTCAGCGTACATTGTCGTGGTGTACTCGTGACACGATGGATCTCTATGATTAGCGTGTATGTCATCATGCTTTTTAGCCAAAATCTTGGCATACTTCCTCTATTGTTTCCTTGTTTCTTTGGTGTTTGTCCTACCTTTGGGCTTGCACTTTTCCGGTTCGTAAACATTCTCCATAGTGTGTGGATAAATAATCGTCCTCATGTCATCCCAAAATATTTATCGTTGGATTTTGTTCATGTTGCGGTACATCTCGAGTATGGTTCTTCCTAACTCGGTATCCCAAAACTCTTCTCCGGGCTCTTCCGTGGGAGGGTTGAAAGTTAATTGTTTCCAAAATGGATCAATGTCGTCTAAAGGAATGACACCACGTTGGTAGTTCACTATAATATGGCGACAAGGTAATCACATCGACTTCTTCATGTTACAAACACACTCCTTATCCGGCTTGATGTCCCAATCCTTAATCAAATCGACTTCTACCATCAAATTCTTAATACACGCATGGGACACGTTATAATGGATTCCCTTGAGCAACGGAAGATTATCCCATTTTTTTAGTCTTGAAGATAAGGCTCTTTTGGAACTTCTCTTTGATCCTATCCATGTCGCGAGTGAAGTAATTTTCCATAGCATCAAACACCGAAACAAAATTATCAACACGTCCAAAAAGATTCTTCTTCAACCGGTGGTGAGCCGACTCTGCCAAACCCGTCGCTTGATTACCCAAGTGTTTGTGTTGGTTGGTAAAGGCATAAAAAAACCTCTCTTTGTGCAGTTCCAACTATTGCTTCAACAAATACGATATCGCAACGATTTCTTCAACAAATACGGTATCATATCCGGGTACTCGGGGCTAGTCCAATGCCCGATAAACGTCGCAAGATTTATATTGTAATCATCCTCGGTAAGAGATCAAGTCAATGCGTCTCATTCATTGGAGAAACAAGCCCATTTGGCTTCATTTAATTTATATTTTTCATCAAATTCCTCCCTGGCTTTGGCTTGTTCATCTTTCGGTAGTTTTTTTATCTCAGCATAACCTCTCTTCTTTGGTGGTAGAATTTGAGGCTTGCACCTATGCATCACATTACACCATATGTGGAACATACATAGAAGATTATGTGTTAACGGGAAGACTACCTTTATTGCAGTCATTAACACGACTTTGTTATCGTTGACTTTAACTCCAGGAATATGATCACCTCGGAAGATTGAACTCACTTGTTGCAGTGCCCAAGTGTAACTAGGCTCCTTCTCATCTTTCAAGAAACAAAAAGCCACGCTAAACGGTGACTTGGTCGACGTGCGCCCAATAAAATTCAACAATGGCATCTCATACTTATTAGTCTTGTAAATGCAATCCATTATAAGAACTTGGTAAAATCATTACGCCAACTGAACACACATTGGATGAATAATAAAGAGATGTGTTATTTATCTATCCGGACCTACTTTCTTTTGAACGGCGTAGTTTTTCTGTCATGCTATATAAAACAGTTGTTGTGTTACCTTCCTATCTCTCCATTCCTTCTTTTTCAACGTTGCGTTTGCATTGTGAATGGTGGACAAAAAGGGGAGGTTATCCTTATTTGTTTAATGATGCGAAGCATAGTAATCGGTGGAATACGCATTTTCCTCATCTTAGCTAGTTTCTCCATTTCAAGAGGGGGGAACCTTGCTGCGACTGAATGTCGGTCAAGATGTTTAGGACGTTTATGGTTATGTCTACTTTCATCAACTTTAAATAGAACCCATTTCCACAATTCTTTGTTGAAATTAAACACAAGCTTAAAGGGGCAATTGGTATTCTTTGAGATAGTTACCTTCTTCCTCCCGGTCTTTCCGATATACACATAACCCTTCTTCGTGTGGCTTTCAGGCTTATGAATTCTCTCACAAAATATTTCAAAGCGGGTTTTAGTAGATTTTACATTCAAAACCAATACACACATATCCCGTTTTGCATGTTCTCTAGCCCAACTTTTTGCTTCATCGGGACTATCCCATGTCTACATTAAGCAAAACACAAAGTTACAAAACTTGACAATTTTATTTGAAACATTTAAATACACATAAATTGGCAACCTACCAAGTCATTCGCATAACGATGTGATGTATCATCGTACAAAATATCAACAGAACTAGGTTGATCATCCATAGGTACAAGCTCCAATTGGACCTACAAAATATATGACAATATTATTTGCGACAAAAAAATACTAACAAGTTCGGCTAAGCATATATCTGCATATCTAACCGAACATAGACGTTCGGCAAAGTCGACAAATCATGTATGAACCGAGCATTTATGTTAGGCTAGGCCCTTTATTACCATATACTGTCGAACTATGTATTCAAAAGTTCTCGCTACTTCTGTAACTAAGAGTTCGGCTAAGCAATGTTGGACTCGAACTAGCCGAACATAACTCTTTTTCAGTTCGAACTAGCCGAACATTACGTGTTCTTCAATTAGGTAGCCGAACTTAGTCCAACCTCCATTAACACAGAGTTCGGCTACCTGTGTTCTTCAATGTTCTAGCCGAACTTATATCGAGCTAGCTGAATCTAAGCTATAAATTTGATTATTTTTTTCATCAAATTTAAGTCAACCCAAGCAACAAAAACACATTAACAAGTATACCTGAGCATCAAAAGCTTTATAATCTTTGTATTCTTCGTTATGATCCTCGTTTATCTGATAAAAACCCTCACTTTGAGATTGAGATTGTGTTTGGGTAATAAAACATTCACCATCTAACAAATCATCCATCACAGGATCGTTGTGAAGATTAACGAACACTTTGTTTACTCTACGATTTGAAGGTTCTGATTCCTTTGAGCTTGCCCTAGAATCACTCATTATGAATTTAACAATCACCAAATCTAGGTTTCAAAAAAAAAAATCCCAAAAATCTTCTTCTCCTTCTATTTCTCTCTCTCAATAATTCTTATTCTCTAACATAAAATTTTTTATCTCATCTAATACTAATAATTAACAAATTTAACTAACTTTAATTAGGTAAGGATATTTTGGCTATATCAAAAATTATATGGATGGAGGACCACGAATTACTTTCTAATGGCTTTAGCAAAATGGGGACGGTCCCCTCAAAAATGGGCTGGTCCCAAAAAATCTTTCTAGAAAAATGGTTTCGAGCATCAAGCCCACAGCATTCATTCTAAATTAACTTGTAATTATTTGACAGCACTATCTTTGCAATTGACCTGGATAACCCGGGCCGGATATAACGTCCTCAAGTGTGATGTCTCACTCACTTAAACTCGAAGTACACCAACCGGTTATATCAACGAAATCTAGACCGTGTACCTTTTACTTTGCATATCTGTTTATCCAAGTGAACCAATTGTACAAACGTCAACAAGTGTCCACGTTACTCCGGATTAGATATTTGGTTTTAAATCAAAAAGATAAAATTAATAAAGATTTGAACTTGGCCCTTTCACCATAAATACCTCAAGAAACAGTCAAGCTATGTGTTGAGTTTTAGCAGCGACAACACAAGCAAAAGAACAAACAAACAAAGGCCAACCAAATATGAAAATAAGGAACCCACACTTAAGACACATATTAAAAGTTAAGTCTCCCTTGGGTATCATTTTTGAATCAGTTGAAGTTCAGAAGTCCATTTTCAAAAACAAAAAATGTTAGGAAGTCAACAAGCTTAACGGGCCCATGGTATTATTTGGTTCGAGTTTCTTTGGAAGCTAACTTTTGCCATCTCCATTGGTTTCCTAACTAATCTTCTTCCCTTCTAATCTAGGTTAGGTTTTTTCTTTTTTTTTGTTACAAATAAAACTCAAAAAAAGAAATGTCTTTTTTGATATGCAATCAAGCATTTGAGAGATTTAACTGTGATAATACTTGTACACAAAATGTAACAGCTAACTTTTGCCATCTCCATTGGTTGCCTAACTAATTTTCTTCCCTTTTAATCTAGGTTAGGTTTTTTTTTGTTTGTTACAAATAAAACTCAAAAAATAAATGTCTTTTTTTATGTGTAAAAAAGCATTTGAGAGATTTAACTGTGATAATACTTGTACACAAAATATAACGTGTATAGATTAAACAAAATGATTAATCAATCGAAAGAAATTACAAGATTCTCTTTATTGGTAAATCCAAAAAGATACTGCTCCATATAATCAATGATGGCAAAACTAGCCGCGTTACTATAGAAAATATAATAAGCGATCTGATTTTTATCGAGCAATAATACCTAGGTCGTTACCGACCAATATTTTTCCTCCTATAAATACATCATTTTCCTTCAACATTTTTACATATTTTTCTTCACAATTTTTTTTAAAATTCTTCAGCCACAATAAATTTGTTAAAGAAAAAAAAAAAACAGAAAAGGACAAACATCAAACACCTCAAAGAGTGGAGTGGAGTGGACTGGAATCAGAATAAAGACATGGAGTTCCAAAATATTAGACATCAAGAGAACGCTGGTGTACTCGAGGAGCATATATATAGGCATCATAAGAAAAATCAGTATACCAAGCTAAGAGGTGGTGGACTGAGTTGGGTATGGTGTATGAGTGGCTCCCTTCTACGGTTAAAGAGAGAGTCTAAAGATATATTGGTGACGTTTTTATTTTTTTAGGCAAAAGAAACATAGGTCTCAAATTTTCAAGTAATATTAGAACATTGGTGGAAGACTATAAATATATTCTATTTTAATGATTTCGAATGTGATAAGCTTGTTTATGAGTCCGATTTTGTGCACACTCCTTAACGATGTGCACGTGATATTTTAATCTCTACTACTGATTTAATTTAGGGAGTTATGCAACAAGGGTCGAGATTCTAAACATGGAGGGTAATGGGGGTCATCAGTTAACCAACCAACCAATCAAATGAACATGTCAAACATATACTTTTTAAAGGAGTGTGCACATAATTAGACTCCTTGCTTATTCTCTAATAAAAATTTTGGACATTTATTTTTAGTTTTATACGCAAACTTTAGAATTCATAGAAATTTAGATTATGCAAACAAACCTTAGAATATGCGAAAATAACTTTAGAATTATGCAAACTTTAAAGTTCACATAAATTTGGATTATGCAAACAAACTATAGATTATTCAAATATAATTTTAAAATGTTGTTTATATGAGTCACACTGTTTGATGTTTACATGTTGACGGGAATACTATGTGAGGGATATATGGTTCCATTTGACCAAAGGAAATGGACATCACCATCGACATGGAAAGAGCGTCTTCAATTATACTGTGATGATGGAGAAGGAAATGATATCCATAGACATATGCATGTCGGTGGAATAAGAGTGTCTGGGTTAAAGAGTTTATTAAAATACTATGCTCGAAGAGTGAGAGAGAATCCAAGTTATGAGGACCCAGACCACAATAACGAGCTCAAAAGAGTGTTTTTGTTATATGTTTTAGGACAATGTCTTTTTCCAAATGGTAGCTCAGTGACAAACCTTGGTTTTCTCGAAGCGTTTGAAGATTTAAAGTTAGATCCAACATATGACTGGGGGTTTGCACTGTTATCGAGGCTGTACATAGGCCTTAGTGAATGCTCGGGCTCAAACCAGGTATGAATTTTTTTAGGGAATCTTGGAGGTAAAAAACTATTATTTTACACCACTTAATTATTTATTTTTAATGTTAATTTACTAACTAATTAAATTTTGGCAATGTTTTCACATTAATGGTGGTATACTTACTTCTGTGTTGGTAAACCTACCCTACGCGAAAACAATAATATTTTTCTAATTATAGAAAAGTATCAAACTCATAACTGGATGCCCAATCAGATTGATGACGGTCAACACTCAACCCTGACTCATAGGATTCAACAAGTGTGTAAAACAAGTCATTAAATTGTTATCATGTCATATATGGATTATCCAGGGTTCTAAAGTGAAGAGCCCAAAGGATGCTACAGTTGAGCTTAAGTCGATCGGTGTTATAAAGTGCTCCTTTTGGAAAAGGTGTTTGGTACTTCAACGAAAGACACCTTCTAGAACTCCAAAACAGAAGAGTAAAGCAATCAACCTACTTCTAAACGGGGAGATTTCTTATGAATATTACGCGGCTTTATTGCATACTGGTAGAGATTGGGAACATATTGATGAGTTGGTCATGGAGCTTGTTGATAGTAATGATTATCTTATTTGGTCCAAAATAATTTGCAAGCTTAGCATTGTTATGGAGCCGTAAAATTTGGGTCGGATGGATATGCCAGCTTTAGATAGATTGCCACTTGATCTGATATTCTTTCTTCCGAACCTCCACTACCAACGTCCGATGCCTTCGCGTATCCTAGTAGTCATAGAGGTTCATCTTCTTCGTTAGTTATGCCACTTTTTGATTGGGAGATGCAGTATTTATCCACAAGGGGAGACTATCACAGTTCCAATTACTTCTCAAGCTCTCGATAGGACTTATCCATATTGGGGGTACAAGCTACACAGAAGGAGTGCAGAGTAAGATGAACGATTTTTATTCGCAATCACAGAGAATGTATGAATATCACTTGAATCAGTTGACCTAAATGATGAATAACATGCATTTTGACATACTTATACACAAAATCATCCAGTCGTGCAAGTCAAATAAGTCATAGAATTCGTCAAAGAAGTCTTGGAAATCGTACACCAAAAGTCGTGCAAGACACCCATATGACATGACGATGCAGCGGTTTTAGAAACTCCTAGTGATCGACA
>JAJJMC010013581.1:764670-915559 GCA_023531435.1 Papaver californicum
GGAGTCCATGTCTATATCTGTTTCACTTTCATTCTTGTTGTTCTTAACTACTACAAGTTTTGCAATATTACTTCTGCAAAAGGGGCAGACTGGAATGGACTGTGATGTACTAGTCGGATTAGGCTTGTTGTGACAGCATAAGGCTAGTGTACAATGTGCACACATTTGGTGGCCACAGTCCTGAACCTCAATAGTGCAGACCTGATCAAAACAGATGCAGCATAGCTCGGAGTCGCTAATCTGTTTAAAATAGTTGTGTCAGTAAATGAAACAAAAAATTAGTAGCGGGGAAATTAGCCTCAAGATAAGATGCTGTCATATTTTCAATTGGTGATTTAACTCTATAGTGTTATAAAATATAATAGAACACTTCGTGTATTTATTATTTTAAAGGAATGGTACAAAATAGATCCAAAAGAGAACGGAAGAACCCATAATGCAAATTTTGGCAAACAGTTCATTTGTCATTATATTTTTTGTAAGTTCAAATTGTCATAGAGAGAAAGTGGAAAAACTCACCTCAGAGACATTATCATCAGTATCAGAAGCTGATGGGGATGAAACCGAGTATGATGTACCCTTCAAAATGTTTCTCTCTCGCTCCTTGTTGGCATCCATAAGTGCCCCTTCTAACAGAACTTTAGCCTCTGGGTTCAGCTCACTGATAAACTTTAATGGAGAAGGCCAGACCAAAGGCTCTGCCGACGAAGGGTTCAGCAGTGCTGCACATGCTCCATGCTTATACTTTAATGCTATAGCATATGGAATTCTCCTGCAAATTTCACCCATGAATGCATATTAGGCAAGCGGAGTTTCCGGCTCCCTGTAAACTTCAAGTACCCTGTCAGGTCAAACACTACTTATTCATCAATTAAAGCATATTATGAATAGACATCTCAACAGAAATCAAAAATGACAAGTATCAAATATTTCGCCATTTCGCACTATCCTTAATAACTCTGGAACTTCGTTTAACAATGAAAAAAATCGCATATAAGGATTACTCTTTTCATATTGGGCAAGTATTAAGGCCAATATCTATCAGTTCTAATATCGGATGCTTCAGAATAAGAGCAGCATAACTCTGTTTTCATAGTTATTTTTGGCTTACCCAGCTGCATCTCTTTTAATTCGATCTGCTCCCCATGCAAGCAATTCTCGAACACAATCCAAAGAACCACCTCGAGCTGCTAAATGAAGTGGCGTTCTCCCTGGACACCTGCAATCAGATATTTTCTATGTTAAATTAGTAGAATTCGTATTTGATATTAACTGAAAGGTAAAAAAAAAATCAAAAAAATCTAAAGAAAGAAAAAATCTATGTAAAGGATAAATACCTGTTCCCACTAGTCAAAGCACAAACAAGACCTCCATTATTTAACAGAATATGAACACAATCTGGATGTCTTTGACGAGCGGCTAAATGTAAAGGGGTCGCTCCATTATCGTCTCTAACATTCACAAACCGCGCAAAACCCCTTCATCAAACACATACATATTAAAAAAAACAATAAAATATGAAAACCTCAAATTCCAACCATAAAGTTACTAAATGAAAAGAGACAAATAAATTAATACCCACCATGAACTTGAAACAGGGGAAGAATGGGCAGCTGAAAGAATTGCTTGTAAGCAATCTAAATGACCATAATAAGCAGCATAATGTAAGCAGGTTCTTCCACTTATAGAATCGAACATCAAAATCTGATAAATTCAAAAGAAAAGCCCAAAATTAAATTATTACAGAATCTTACTAACTGACAACAAAAATAACAAAAAAAGGGGGGAATTTTTGTATACATTAGCTCCAGATTCTAAGAGCTTTTCCACGCAAGAGATCTTCCCATGCATTGCAGCTAACATAAGTGGTGTCTAAAACACAAAAACAAATAATCAACTGAAAAATCAAGCAAAACGAAAAAAATAAAATGAAATGGAAATTTCCTTTTTTTACCTGTCTATGACGATTAACAATATCTGGATTAACTAAATGATCCAATATCATTTCAACAACCTCGATCTGACCATAAGTAGAAGCAATATGAAGTGCAGAAAGTCGATCATAAACAGTAGTTTGATCCAATAGACTTGGATCTCTTTCTAATAAAAATTTAACAGTTTCGATATCACCAACTTGAATTGCTTTGAACAATACATGTTCTAAACTTGCTCTGCAACTCAATTTCTGACCCATTTTTCAATCCAATCAGAATCGAAAACCTTCTTTTCTTAATTTCTCTGGTTCACATATTTATCGTGCGCCACCTTCCATAAAACAGGGCGGCGTCGATCAAGTTGATGAAGAAGAGAAAGGAGACAAATTTATTTAAGCATAAGTTGGCGCTGCTGCTTGGGTTTTGGAGCTGTCCGTGTGTACGCGGATATCTGACCGTAAGACTTGGGGCAAATAATACTAGTACTAGTAGCAGTACTGTACTGAGTCTACTGACGAAAGGTAATGGGGGCAGCAAGGATTTAGATATTTTTACGGGGAACATTATATTGGAACATAATATTAGATTCTATTTTAATCTATTTGGAATGTGATTGTGTACTGTTAGGTCAGATAATAAGTTGTATGTTAGCTGTGTCTAATACCGTACGATTATCTACATCTTTGACTGGATTTTAACAGAGATCTATGTTTGGTATGTATTAAGGATATTCAGAATGGCCGGATCAAAATCAAAGAGTAAAAAGTAACGGCCCAAAGATTAAAAATGATCAGACGGTGCTTCAGTATAACGTGTGTTGTTGGGCGGGCGTTTGGGTATATGTTTGTTGAGACGGGCGGTTGTCTAGCGTAACGTTTGCGTGAGGCGGACGTCTAGCTGAACACTTGAAGTGGGGCGGGAACAAAAGATTACGCCTGATGATAGACGAACGCCCAAGAGACGGGCGCTTTACTAGACAAACGCCTGCTGGAGCGGTGCGCCAGCATTACGCCTGATCGAGTGTGTGATGTGCAAGAGAAGCGTGTGAGATGAAAAACACGGGCGGTGTCCTAGCGCCCCGCCTACAACTCCAAACGAAGTGTTAGCGTCCCGCCCCATCAAACCCTCCCTTCTTCTCCAGCCGCAGCACTATTTTTTCTCTTGCAAGTTCTCCTGAAGCCTCCAACTTAAGAAACTCCGCCAACACCACAGCAGCACCGAGCCTGATTTTGTGAGAAACCCCTCATCAATTTGGAAGGTAATAACCTTAATCTTTATTTTAGAAGTGATAACCTTAATCTTTAATTTAATGTTTAATAAATTTTGTTTAACATTGTACTTTGATTTTGATTATGAGAATTGAAGTTATAGTGTTTTAATTGAATTGAATTTAGGGGTATCGAAGTTATTGTGTTTTAAAATTGGGTATAATTTTTTTTGGTATTTTAATTGAATTGAAGTTATAATTGATAATGAGAATTAGGGTTTCATTCTATGGTTAAAAGAATTTGTTGAATTTAAGTAAAAATTGATTAAGTATTTAGTTAATTTTAGTTGGGTTGTGGATAATTATTTGATTAATTGAATAATATTATTGTTTACGAAATATGAAAACTCTATTATGTTGATTTTTATTTAGCCGTAAAATTTACGCAGATTCTGAAGATGAACACAACTGGTATATATGATGTTAGAAGTTTGAATGGTTGGAATCAAATATGGATTGAACCTGAAGGTGGTGTAGTTGTTGATCCACCAATCTTTGTTGATTTGGTGAATGAGGAAGTTCAACCACCAGTGGTTGATAACCGAATGTCTGTTATAAGGGATCGAACAGATGTGTTGGTCAGGACAGTGACCCGTTCGCTTGAATCTGGGGAGTTGATGAGTATTGCAAAACAACAGGGAGTTCTACAAGTGCTTAAGGAGATAGCAACCCTTTCTTCTGAAGAGAATGAAAATCGCCCCAACTAAATGAATTATCTACTTAGATGTTTTTATCTTTTAAAGCGTTGTTGTTTATGATGTTGAACCTTATTAGTACTTTTATTACGAATATGAATCTCTTAATTTACCGTGAAAGAGTTGCTTGTAGTTTGTGAACAACATATGCAGTTGCTAAGTTATTTTCTTTATTACCTACTTATAACAGTATGACAGTATCTTACTAGGTTGATACATATTCCAACACTTGCTTACATATTTATTTAAACTTAACCTTCTTACATGTTTGACATAAGTAGTATCTGTTTCCAATAGATTCTGGTTTTGTAGAAGTGAGCAGCTTCATCTAACCATCACAACATGGATCTGTGCATGGTAAGAGGTTGGTTCTGCAGTTATAAGCCATGTGATCAGCTTCCCCACATGAGTAGCAGTAAAATTGCTTCTCTTTTAACCACTTTTCATCATCTGGTAAAGTTGGTGGAATAGGTGGTGGAATACCTTGGTGTGAAGCTACGTAAGCATCTAACCAGATGAAAACTCCACAGTGGTTGCACTTCACATAAGGTTGAAATCCAGTATTTCTTTTTTTTTGATTTTCTAAGAAACAGGTACCCCTTGCAGTTGGTTAGTATGCATTTTGTACCTTCCCAAGGACAATCTCTGGCAACATGACCAGCAGAAATATATATAAAATACTTGGTAATTGGTGATGAGCTTGAACCCTCATGTATGCTTTGTGTGAAATTTTTTCAAGAATTGTGTTGTTGAAAAAGAAGATGAGAATTTGCAGGTGATGGTGGTGAAAGTAGGATATGACAACGTTCATTTTATAACAGGAGTGGCAACGGTCATTTTTTTTGAAAAATGTAAAAGTCAGACCGTTGGATCTGAATAAAGGTAGCCGTAGGATAATGTTGAAGGCATGTGAGTTTTTAAAAAACTAAAAAAATTAAATTTAAAATGAAATTAGGATACATTTAAGATAACAATATGTCGGTTAAAAATAAACTGAAAATAACACAATTAGTTCATAAAAGTTGAAACTTAAAATGACAATGCTAATAAGAATGCAAATTTTTAGGTTTAAGGTATTCAAAGAATCCTTTAAGGTTGGTTTAACCTTTTCTGCAAAATGTCTGCCTTCCTAAGTTCGATGTACTTTCTTTTTACCGGATCCATCCCGGAGACATCCATCATCATCATACGAAACTCTTCGTCTGCTTCTTTCTTTGCATCAAGCTTTTCTTTCCTAGCTTGTTTTGCCGCAAAATTTGCCGAAGACTCAGCTAGTTGCTGCAAACTCGGATTCTCTCTGCGACATCTTCATTTTTGTTTGTTCTGTATATTTGGTGTTCAAGTTTTGTTGTTCTTTAATAATAGTTTCCATCAATTCATGTTGGCCAGTCGATTTTGTTTTCCCGGTTTTCTTCTGTCGTTTCGCCTCTTTTTTTCCCATTTGACGGATATATGTGTTAGGTATATCTCATATGTCTTCATAGCCACTGGAATTGTCTAAGCTTATTTCCTGTATTTCCCGGTTTTTCTCACCGCTTTCGGAATCTTCTGCAGCTTGTGATGAATCGAAAACAGTTGTCGATCGTCGTGAATATTTTATATTTTATAACATAATTGTGTAGCACTCGTCATGCTTAAAACTTTTGCCACCATTAGCTTCCTTGAAAAGCCTCCTTACTTCTGCAATCTGTTTTTTTTAATTCAATTTAGTGGAGGATATACAATTCAAAACAGTAATGTAATCATCAAAATTAAATGAGTAGTTACCTTATTTTCGGGGGCCTATCCAGTATGGTGTTCACGTTCCTCTTCCGCCTCCTTTGCAGAGAAAAGTGCCACATCTTTACTTATTCCCTGAAATCGTTTCTGAAGGGAGGTCCAACTGCGCTGTGGCATCGAAGGTATGGATTTTTTCATCCCATATAATATGCGAGACCATAATCTTTCTTCTAATTGATCGGCACCAATACTACAATCTTGAGATATTGACAAATAAATTTTACACATCGTTACATCTTCAGACGTAGTAAAATTTGGACCTCGTGGTGGTTTTGGTGCCATAATTCTAATCGATTTGGAAGGAAATTATATGAAAAAGAACTTAATTGTTTTCGAATACTAACTAGATAGCAATGAGTTTAGTAAAATGAAAATGGATTAGTATTCCATATATAGGTGTCAAAATATAGCCGTTGCAACGGTAAAAAAATGGTAAAACACCCAACGGTAAAACTCAATGGTAACATATCTCAGGCGTTACTCTAGAGTAACGCCCACAATGGGGCGTACGTTTAGCCACACGCTTGAGAGGAGTAAATCGTAGGCGGATGTCTAGGGTGCCGCCCACACTCGGGTGTATCTCCAGCATACCGTTTGAACGGGGCGGTGATTTGGTTACCGCCTGTTGTTGGGCGTGATCTTAGACGAACGCTTCACCATGCGTAATCTCAGTTGAACGCTTCATCATACAGAGATTTGGTTAACGCCCGTGTTTTCAAGCGGTACGCTAGGAGAACGCCTGTCATCAAACTGTTAACTACACGCCCGCTTAGAAATCAGACGGTTAACTAGACGAACGCTTGACTATAATGGGTTTGGTCCGGAAAATTTACTAAACTTGGTCCTGAACAATGTAATTTCTGGACCATCGATCAGATATGATCGTTCCACTGTGGATGGATTTTTACGGACCAAACCCATATTCCCTCTTTGGTCCGTTTATAGTCCAGCCATTGTGGACGCTTTAAGGAACCATTAATGTTATTTGTGATTAGTGTCGCACTCTTTTTCTGTGTGACCCCCATACGGACATGGGACAAGTACATAAGGGTTACTGATATCCGATTTCCAACATAAATCTAGGCTCGTAAAACTATTTGTGTTGTTGACACTTGACAGTTCCCTGATTAAGTTTATGGTTATGTAATCGAGAATCATATTTATAGAGACACGGTATCCAGCACAGTTCATTAGTGTTTGGCTACACCAGTTCACCGAAAATGGCATAAGAAGATCTCATATATTGACCATCGTTAAAAAAATTGTGTCGCCGATCTCACATGATTATTAAGCTAGGTAACGCCATATCGACAATTGGACCGTGTTTGGATCTCCGTCAACCTGCCATTTTAGAAGTTATGATGGTTTCCCGTGACCGTAGCTAGTAAAATCGTGAATCTAAAGTACTTCTTAAATACGTCTGTATTACTCGTATGTTTGGAATCCAGATTTAGTTTTCAAAATTTCCAGACTGAAACAACTTATATGCGTGTTTACGAATTACCGAACAATACAATTTGTATAATACTTACCATGTTGTCACCAAATTACCATTCTTTATTACATTTTTGATCTTTAAAATCTTACATGCACCAACCTAAATCATGTACCACCAACGATATATATTATTTGTTGATTATACATATAACATATGTATAATTCATTTAAATCACAAAATCATGATAACTAAGACGAAATTATTGCTTAAAATAATTTATTTTGCAGGTTAATATATACCGAATTTTTATATATCGAATTCATATCTCTAAAACGGATTATATACGTACTAAATCTAACACGTACATATGTTATTCTGAATTATCTTCGAATAATAAATTGTTGACACCGAATAATGAACCAGATTTATATTTCTCAAAATAAATAATACACGTACACTTGTCGTAAAACTTTCCACATACTCTAAATATCTAATTAGATGACATGTATGGCCATAGTGTTTATGGTATCCTTTTTACCGCCCACATGTCACGTTATGCTCTTTTCGAGTTGGATACAAGGGGCTACAAGTTTTTTCCTTCGGATGCCAAGTGAGTTTAAGCCTGGTTTTGTATTTGTGGCACGTAAATCGTGACTCCATTAAATAATCTACTAATGCATTTGGAGAGAAAAAAATGGAATCAAGACATCAAATCAAGTGGAATCAGGATCTAAATTATATAATATCGGAATCTCTAAATATACATCTAAAAGCTTGCTAATTTGGAGAGAAAGCTTACTATTTACAATCTACCAATGATACTATAGACGTCCTAATGTAAAAAACATATTGCGTGTTGACATATCTCAGAAGAACACTTGGTGCATTAATTTAAGCAATTAAAATTAAAAATGCATGATTATATTCATAAACGTATACATGATTCTTTGGGTATTAATAGTTTATTAACGACAAGTGACTAAATAGGTTCCGAAATGATAGACAGACACCAGCAGATTCCATAATACCCCACCTTTGAAGTTTGAATGGACATATTTTCTTTGGGTTTCATCTTTTGTGATTTCATATGAAATATTTGTTTCCTTTTTTTTTTTTGCTTTATTTGACTTACTATATTGTTTTGTTCCCTTTCAAAAATATATTATTTTTTTTCACCTTCTTTTTTTTACTCTTTTTTCTTTTATATTAAGCAAAAGAGTAGTCTTTAAATTTGAATGTTGTCCTTGTTCAAAATTGATGGAAAGCTTTTCTTCTATTTATCATTTTCGGAAGAAATAATTCGATTTACAACGTCCTCAATACGCCAACATTAACTCGAAAACCCAAATTAATTGTACTAGTTTTATACAAACTAACGAATCCTCTAAAACACCTAATTTATTGAAGGTCCCATATCATATGGAGGACTGGTTAGATGGATCATGGATGGACGTGTGAATGTAGACTACATTTACCCTGAATTCTCAAGGACAGAGTTGTCGGTGCAGATAACATGATTTATAAACTTAATTATTATGGATAACTTATTAATATTAGTATTAAATAATTTAATGAAATCAAAGGAACTTGCTAGTCACTAGTGGCATCCACCGTAAAGCCGGGCAAATTTTTTTTGGATTTTCTCGAGGTTAAAGTTAAATGCGTAAATAAATAAGGGTGATGCTTGTTAACATTAACAATCTAACATAAACCAATTCAGTATCTGCAATTTCAGAAAATTAGTAATAAAGTGGAATAAATCTGCACTGCATAGTACCGGTACATAGATACATATATAGGCAAACCCTGAAACCCCATCTTCAATCGAATATTGATGATAAGAAACTAACAACAAATAGTACAATTATGAAATGTTTCTCAGTCAAAGTAACTTTTATCAATTTAGAGAGTAGTTATTAGTATTAGTTTATTAGTATTAGTTTATTACCTTAAGTACATAGTAAGTGAGGAACAATACAATGGAACATGTACTAAAATCATTTAACTGGGTCATTCATTCATAACATACTGTGCCTAGAAAATGATGCCCCAAAATTAAGTTCCCAAAGTATATAAATAAGAGTGAAAAAAATTCTACAGTACAAAAAACTATAAATATTTTTTTTAACTATTATCTTCTTAACACTGTAAATGAAATAACCAAATCTCTAATTTATAAAATGGTAATTATACGTGTAGTGAAATACTGAAGACTCTTCAACAATTTTTACTAATTGGTCATCTTTTTTTCTTCTTTTTTGATTTTAAAATATCAATTGTTTTTTTTTACCACATGGATGCATATATATAATATATAAAAAAATTAAAATATATTAAAATTGTTATAAACTAAATCAAAAGATAAATTATTGCACAAAAGAAATATACAGAGAAAAAAAGAGAATTTCTCATTACTAGATATTAGTATCCATTACAAAGGAATGAGCCTCAATTTATAGGCTAATACAAGAGAGGATGATAAAGATAGCATTAACATTAGGAAGTAATATAATGCACTCTCATAACTAAGGTATTAAACCTAAGTTATTACACTAAATGTGGGGGTTACCAAGAAGTGAAAGATGTGAAGAGGTGGAAGGGGAGATGATAAGGTGGTGGTGTAAGAGGGGTGTAAGAGTGGTGGAATCCACCAAATAATTAATTTACAACACTCCCTCTTGGATGACACCACTCTATTATGATATTGCCTCGTTAAAACCTTGCCAGGAAAACCCAAAAGTGATAAAACCTAGACGAAGGAAAAAGAGTACAAATCATATCATGGTGTTGGACGCGTCAAATATTGCCTCATTAAAACCCTGCTAGGAAAACCCATTGGGACAAAACCAAGCGAAGGAAAAAGAGTACAACACGCATAAATTTCCATCACACAATATTGATGTTGTCTCCCTGATGATGTGCACCCAAAGAAGTATAGAAAGACTGATTACATAATGTTGATCTTCAAGTAGAATCACTGACCGTCTTTGTTCAAAACAAGATATAAGTTTGTCTTCAATAATATCTTCGAATATCTCTTTAAGCAAATTTCTTCAAGTTCGTTGCCTCATCAAAACCTTGTCGGAAAACCCAGAAGGAAAAAACCTTGACTAAGGAAAAAGAGTACAACTGTAGATAGATTAAGAAAAGGAGTTGGACATATATATATTGCCTCGTTAAAACCTTGAGAAGGAAAACCCAGTTGGACAAAAACCTTGACTAAGGAAAAAGAGTACAACTCGTAAAGTCCAATATATCCTCCAGCAGAAAGAAGATATCTCAGTTGATTTACCACAAGTAGCTAATCAGCAACCATCTTCAGCTCAAAAAAAAATTTGTTGGTAATGGAGACCTTTATGTTGCCATAACTTAATTTCAAATCTCAAGTTGAATTGTCTTTGTCAAATTCCCAATAGTTGATTTGTAGGATCTGATATATCTTTTATTCTTCGTAAATTCCCTTCAAACAATAATAGATGATCATCGTTGTTGCTGCAAAAAGGATGTTGTATCGTCTAACAATTTGGCAAATGGAAACTGATTATCAAGAAGTAATGGAATGCACTCTCATAACTAAGGTATTAAACCTAAGTTATTACACTAAATGTGGGGGTTACCAAGAAGTGAAAGATGTGAAGAGGTGGAAGGGTAGATGATAAGGTGGTGGTGTAAGAGGCGTGTAAGAGTGATGGAATCCACCAAAGAATTAATTTACAACAATTAAATTTTAGATATAGATAATTTTACTCGAGCAATATCAAAAGAAACGAACCAATTCACTGGGGGAGTTATATTTAGAGATAGTAACCATAATAATAATAATAATAATAACAAATAACAACACGAATCATTATGTATAATTAATTAACAACTAATTTTAATTATCCATGTAAAATATTTTATGCCATATAAATATCATTGTACCAAGAGTTATATTTTGTAACTTATAGTTTAGAATATACCCAAAATTGTTTCATTTAACTCTTATTTTATTACTGCAGAAGAGAATAAAAATATATCACAGATTCCAACCATGGAAAAGATTTGGTCGATTCTTGTTAAGATAGGATCATACACTTTACCGGGTCCTGATGGATTTTCACCAGTCTTTTATAAATCTTGTTGGTCTATAATATGTAATGATGTTTTCAAAATAATAATCAAAATAGGATAATTAATGAACTAACTACGAATAAAAATAATTAATGATTTACCTAAATACAACATATATGGTAGAAAACGTGTCACCGTTACACCTTGTTTAAAATAAAACCTTTTTGTTTTTAAAGCCCTTGAATTAATAGATTTCTCATTTTGCTGCCCCTACTAATCTTCTATATTACCAATTACACCCAAATAAAGGTGAAAAATTACATTTGCTCCCTGTGTAATAAAACAGCAAACACAGTGTTCATGCCCCGATAATCTTGCTGCCCGAAGTTGGGCCAAGGCTGGCCCTGACATACAGGGATGACAGGAGTCTGGAAACCTTGGAAGTTTTGGACCACTTTGTGTAAATACACAGTTGATCGCCATACGCAAATGCTCGATTCTAAAATGAACCGAGCTTGATCGGGAGTCCACAGCAAAATACTAGATACAGATATAATGTATAAGGGAGAACGTAAGGGTAAATAAATGAATTTGTTGTTCAAAAAAAGAGAGATTATATAAAGAGAAAATGATTGATTCATTAAGATACAAAAGCAATACAGTTACTATAGATAGGATAAGTAAAAAGTACACAAAATGTACGTGATATATAGATAACGTGTATAGGACTATTGAAAGCATCTCCAATCATCGATCAAATTGACGATCAAAGATTATATTTGATCGATGATCGGTGAAAAACACCCACAGCCGTGCGATTATATTTGGGTTATAATCGTTCAAAATCACTGTTCAGGATTAAAAGAAGTCGCTGATCGTCGACTAAAAATTATAGTCGAGCGAAATTCTAACCTCTCGTTTGTGAACAGACGAAGGCCAAGCATATCGCTTAAAAACACGGGCGAAGAGTTGACATTTCGCCAGCTCAAGCGTTATGCTAAACTTTTGCCCCACCAGACGATTAACCAGAAGCTCGCCTACTCGTAAGCGAATAGCAGAGACTTCGCCTAAAATTTCCGAACACGGGCGAGATGCTACGGAGTCGCTTGAAGTTGGGCGGCACTACAAGGATTCGCTTGGACCTGGACGAGGCTCCAAGGCTTCGCTTGGAGTTGGGCAAGACCCCAAGGCCTCGCTCAGGTGTGGAGACTGGAGATACTGACGATGCATGGACATGGACAATGCTAATTAATTTCCTGTAAGCGAGGCCTTGGGGTCACATAGCTAATTAATTTCATGTAAGCGAGATACTGACAATGCATGGACATGGACAATGCATGCAGATACTGACAATGCATGGACATGGACAATGCATGCAGAATAGTAACGTTGTTGGATACTGACCGTTAATATGTACGTTCTCTATAGGCGATACTCCACTCTTTCGCTTATGTGCAAGCGGCACTCCAGCATCCCGCCCAGCTCTATCTTTACACGATTTTTTCGCACAAATCCTAGACGAGATTTTGGCACTTCGTTTATACAAGCCAGATACTGAGATTTCGCTAAGAACACGGGCGAAATGTTGGGATTTCGTCTGTATTTTTTTTTTGGAGGCGATAGACTAGAATCTCGCTTGTACCAGGCGAATTGTTAGTCTCCCGTCCGTCTTTTTAAGCGATATCTTGATACTTCGCTTGAACGCAAGTGGTACTTTAGCCCCTCGCTTGATCATCCCCCGTTGATTTTGAGCCGGATCAAAGATCAAATTTTTTGATCTTTAATCGATGGGTATCATCGCATGACTGTGGATGCCCTGAGAGATCAGGCTGCTGCTGCCTGCAACGACAATTATTTATTGATGAATTATTATTTTAAAAAAATTATTTAAGGTTGCGGCCACTGAAGAACATCTATTTTGACTATTTTTATTATTTATTTTTTAAATTAAGAAAATATTATAAAGACTAACTCGAGCAGTTAGGAATCTTTTTTACAATAGTAGTAGAGTCATCTAATATGGAAATTTGATAGTTTTTCCTAGCATTAGATTTATCTACTTCGATGACATTAGAGATATGAAGATGAGGGGTAAAGACTGTTAGAATTTAAAATGGATTTCTTACTTAATATTAATTTTGTTACTTAATATATCTTAAAGGAACCTACGGTCACTAGTCCAAACTTGGGGTGGAAAAATTGAGTCATCCATTTTCTCTTCTTAGTGAATGAGAAACCTTTGGTTTGTCCCATATTGGGCAAACCAATGAGGAAGTTTAATGAACCAATCTGTTGGTATCAGGTGGTTTTATCCTGGATTCGATTTGTCATCTCTAATAACAACACTTTTCCAAAGGTGTACCTGACAAATATCGAGTTAAGGGCAATCTGTTGAACAGGCGACTCCATCTCTCTGTGCTTGTGTGATTGTCTGAAGTGTGTTATCTGTTCTAACCCTTAACTCTTTTCAAGCTTCTGTTTGGTTTGTTCACTGTTACAGGAATATTCTCCAACATTCTTAACTCGATATCTGTTTAATTTGAAAATTTTACTTCTGTAACAATGGTGAAGACTGATGTTGACAGACCTCGGAAGTTTTCTGGAAAGGACTTCAAGAGATGGCAGTCAAAAATGTTATTTTTCCTGAGTTTCCACATGCTAGATGATATGGTTCTGAAGCTGTTTGATGAGTCTCTGGATGAACCTGAAAAATTACAGGACTTAGAAAGTTGGAAGAGAAGTAATTACATGGCCAAAAATCATATGTTAAACTGCCTAGAAGATGCTTTATATGCTTTTTACAATGCTAAGGATAATTTCAATGCTTACAATTTATGGATTGCACTACAAGATAAATATGAAGCAGAAACAGCAGGAAGTAAAAAATTCTTGGTTGCACGTTTTCTGGAATATAAAATGATGAATGATAAATCAGTGGTTGATCAGTTTCTGGAGCTGCAAAATATTATTAGTGAAATAATTTCTGAAGGAATGGTTATTGACGAAACATTTCAAGTTTCTGCGGAAAAATTGCCAAATTCCTGGGTTGAATACAAGAGAAGACTAAGGCATGAAACTGGTGAAATTTCCATGGTAGAATTGGAAAATCCAAGTTGAAGAATTGTTGTGTTCAAAGGACAAGAATGTTTCTTCTGCAAGAGACATGTCAAACAAAGCTCACGTTATCGAACACAAATTTGATAATCTAAGTCTGGACCACAACAAGCGCAAGCCTGGCCCACAAAGAAAAGGTACTTTTCAAAAACCAAAATCTGTTATTGGTAAAATTAAGGGAGCATGTTATGTTTGTGGTGTGTCTGGCCATATGCCAATTCATTGTAGAAAACGCAAAGATGCGAATTTTAAGAAAACAAATGTAAATTTAGTTGAAAGTAGTAAAAATGAGTTTTCTGGCATGGTTTCTGAGGTTAACTTAGTTACCAATGTGAGAGAAGTGGGTAGACTCTGGAGCTACCAAACATGTCTGCGGAAGTAAAGACATGTTCACCTCCTATCAGACGGTAGGAGAAGGAGAAAAACTCTATATGGGTAATTCATCTGCAGCACAGGTTGCAGGAAAAGGAAAAGTTTCGTTGAAGCTCTCCTCTGGGAAAATCCTCACATTGAATGAAGTTTTACATGTACCAGACATCTGCAAGAATCTCGTTTCAAGTGGTGTGCTAGATGATAAGGGCTTTAAGATTGTATTTGAGTCTGGGAAAGTGATTATCACTAAGGGAAAGGATTTTGTGGGAAAGGGCTATAAGGCTGAAGGCCTATAAAAATTATTTGTAACCTCTGTTGAAGTTAATAAAATTGATTCTTCTTATGTTGTTGTCTCATTGAATATCTAGCATGGTAGACTTGGTCATGTAAATTATAAATCAATGAACAAATTGGCAAACTCTGGCTGCATTCCAAAATTAAGTTTGGAATATAAACTTAAATGTGAAGTTTGTGTAGAATCAAAATATGCAAAGAAGCCCTTTAAGAAAAATGTCCACAGAAATTCTAATCCCTTAGAGTTAATTCACTCAGACTTAGTTGATATGAAATCAATCCAAACCAGACGTGGTAAAAAATGGTTTGTCACTTTCATAGATGATTGTACTAGATACTGTCATATTTACTTGCTTAAAGGAAAAGATGATGCTTTAGAAGCATTTAAATTATATAAATTAGAAGTAGAAAACCAATTGAACACCACAATTAAAACCATTAGATCTGACCGTGGGGGTGAATATGTAATCCCTATAGGAGACTTTTGTGCACAACATGGCATTATTCATGAGGTAACTCCTCCTTATTCACCAAACAATCTAATGGAGTGGCTGAACGGAAAAACCGAACCCTTAAGGAGATGATGAATGTCATGTTAATCAGTTCATGACTACCGGTGAACTTGTGGGGGGAGGCCGTCCTCTCAGCTTGCTATATCCTGAACAGAGTGCCCCTAAAAGGATCAGTCAAATCACCGTATAAATTATGGAAACGCAAACAACCCTCTTATGGATACCTCAAAGTGTGGGGGTGCTTAGCCAAAGTCTCTATTCCTCCACCTAAGATGACTAAAAATGGACCTTAAACAGTTAATTGTGTCTTCATAGGATATCCCGAACACACCACTGCTTATAGGTTTATGGTTATGAGTTCTGAAAACTCAGAAATTGGTGTGAACACCACTATGGAATCTAGGGATGCTACATTTTTTGAAAATGTGTTTCCGTTGAAATCTGAATATCGCATGATATGTGATGATCCCCTAGATGTCCCTTCTTCTAGCCATATTTTACCGATAGAAGAAGATGAATCTGTTTATGAACCTAGAAGAGACAAAAGACTTAGAATAGAAAAATCTTTTGGGCCAGACTTCATAACCTGTTTAGTTGAAATGATCCACAAACCTATAAAGAGGCCATGACTTCGTCTGAAGCTCCATGGTGGAAAGAATCCACTATTAGTGAGATGGATTCTATTGTTCAGAATGAAACCTGGGAGATAGTAGATTTACCTCCAGGGTGCAAACCCATAGGATCTTCAAGAGAAAACGTAAGGTAGATGGAACTGTGGAAAAGTATAAAGCTAGACTAGTAGCTAAGGGCTATAAACAAATAGAAGGTGTAGATTTCTTTGACATTTATTCACCTGTCACTAGAATTACTTCCATTAGGATGCTAATTGCAATCGCTGCAATTCATAACCTAGAAATACATCAAATGGATGTAAAAACTGCGTTCCTAAATGGTGAATTAGATGAAGAAATTTATATGGACCAACCCAAAGGCTTTGTAGTGAAGGGTTATGAAAACAAAGTGTGTAGACTTAAAAAGTCTTTATATGGCTTGAAACAAGCACCGAAACAATGGCATGAAAAATTTGATCATGTAATGTTCTCTAGTGGATTTAAAATAAATGAAGCTGACAAATGTGTGTACAATAAATCTATAAATGATGCATGTGTGATTGTATGCTTGTATGTTGATGATATGCTTATATTAGGCACAACCTTAGAAATCATTAATTCCATTAAGAACATGTTGAGTGAGAACTTTGACATGAAAGACTTAGGTCCTGCTGATGTAATCCCAGGGATGAAAATTAGAAAGGAGTCTAATGGATTCAGTCTTAGTCAATCTCATTATGTTGACTCAGTTCTTAAGAAATTTAACCAGTTTGATAGTAAACCTGCAAGTACTCCATTTGACCCTTCTTGCAAACTCAAGAAAAACAAAGGCAATGGAGTCTCGCAACTTGAATATTCACGAGTCATAGGAAGTCTGATGTATTTAATGAACTGCACAAGACCAGACATTGCCTATGCTGTGAGTAGACTAAGTAGGTATACCTGTAATCCAGGACATGAGCATTGGGATGCACTTTTGAGAGTGTTGAGGTATCTTAAATACACTTTTTAAACTACCATTTGAGTTATGAAAGACACACTGCTGTTCTTGAAGGATACTGTGATGCAAATTGGATAGCAGACTCAGAGGATTCTAAGTCTACGAGTGGATACGTATTCACTCTAGGATGTGGATCAGTGTCTTGGAAGAATTCCAAACAGACCTATATCGCTCGATCCACTATGGAATCCGAGTTTATTGCCTTAGATAAAGCAGGAGAGGAAGCCGCTTGGCTAAGATGTTTTTTAGAAGACATTCCTCTCTGGCATAGGCCTGTGCCAGCTATATCTATACATTGTGATAGTCAAGATGCAATAGCTAATGCTAAAAACAGCCACTATAACGGAAAATCTTTTCATATTAGGAGAAGACATAATTCTCTAAAACAACTAATCTCAACTGGCGTTATTTCTATTGACTTTGTGAGGTCTAAGGAGAATATCAGGGATCCTTTGACGAAAGGCTTGTCCAAGGAGATAGTTAGTAATGCATCGAGGGGGATGGGACTTAAGCTCAGAAATTAAAACTTGCCATGAAGGATACTCAACCTTGCTGACTGGAGATCCCAAGATCAAGGTTTTGAATGAGACAACTAATTTGTGGCGGGTAAAAATTAAACACTATCAGAGAATTATTTTCTCTGTCCCTTCCCTATGGTGTAGACGTGATAGTGTGACTGCAAGTGAGGATGACTTAGAGTAAAGTCTTAATGAGTTCTATAGTTTCAATTTAAGATTGAAATGGGGTGTAGCAGTTAACACTCTTGATAGAACTCACCTATCTGAATGAGGAAGTGGGTCGCTTCCTATGAGAACTGAGCTGATTCTCTAGAGCATTCTGAGAAACGGGATACGTCCAGGGCCAAAACGGACACAACGGCGTGAACTTAACAGCATTTTAAGAGATATCTCGCGTAAGGAGTTATTGAAGAATTACACTAAACGATGGCAGTTCAAGACATCACGTTCACTGACCATCAAGTAGTTCCGGTGCTTCTCACTAAGCAAAGGTTCAATTCCAAATGGTCACCTATTGCTTAAGAGGTATTTCTCATTTTTTCGATTTTCCGATTTTTCGGTTTCGTCATTCATGTGGGGGATTGTTAGAATTAAATATGGATTTCTTACTTAAAATTAATTTTGTTACTTAATATATCTTAAAGGGACCTAGGGTCACTAGTCCAAACTTGGGGTGGAAAAATTGAGCCATCCATTTTCACTTCTTAGTGAATGAGAAACCTTTGGTTTGTCCCATATTGGGCAAACCAAGGAGGAAGTTTATCCTTATTACCACAAACGTTCTATAAGGAAAAAGAACTAGTGGATTGGATATGGACTTAGGAAATGGACTAGTGGGCAAATGCACAAATGTGCGGTGCTTCGGACAGAAGCACCGCGGGCCGTGGGCTTGCGGAGCTTGCATGTGCTTTTGCGTGAGCATTGGTGCGACCATTGGTGCGAGCCTTGGCGTGCGCCTTGCGTGTGCCTTGCGAGTGCATACGTGTACCCATCAAATATCCAGCGGTTTTATATTTTAATTTTATACATTAAATATTTTACCGTTTTGTATTTATAAAATTAAATCAGGTTTAATGAACAAAATCTTTTAAATAAATATCTCGAATTAAATATGTTTACTTAAATGAATTTTGACCGTTTGAAAAACTCAACAGTCTTTTTCTTCTTTAAAAGAAAAACAAAAATCAGATTTTCACTTACCCCAGTCGCAGCCACTGACCTGACGACTTTTCCCCTCTTCTTGCTTTGTATGCGCACTAGTTTATTTTCATCTTCTTCTACTGTTAAGTTCACAACGGGCCAACGAGTCTTGCTAACTGGGTTGGTATCAGGTGGTTTTATCCTGGATTCGATTTGTCATCTCTAAAGGTATAGCAACACTTTTCCAAAGGTGTACCTAAAATATAGAGTTAAGGGCAGTCTGTTGAACAGGCGACTCCATCTCTCTGTGCTTGTGTGATTGTCTGAAGTGTGTTATCTGTTCTAACCCTTAACTCTTTTCAAGCTTCTGTTTGGTTTGTTCACTGTTACAGGAATATTCTCCAACAAAGACTCAATTAAAATTACAAGTAAAATGTTTTGCTTTTTTTACCAGGATATCTGCTGGTTTGTTTGTCGATCTTGGCACAAAAAAGGAACCCCTTAAAGTGTCGGTTAGGACCTAGAATTTTTTTATTTTCTTCTAAAATTTTCTGACTCTGCCAAGAGATTAGGACTTTTGAACCATTCAAAAAATCGATTATCTTCTTGCAATCACCTTCCAGGATGAAGTTGGTTAAGTTCTCTTCAGATGCCCATTGCGCTGCCTCCCAAAATCCTACTGCTTCTGCTTCTTCTGGTGACTCTGCTGAGGATGGTCCTGTTCTTCCTTGCTCTTACATGCTTCATCTCTTAAAATTAAAGCAAAACCATAAGTTTTTTCATTAGAAATCCAGGATGCATCTATATTTATTTTTAGATGGTTTCTTTTCGGGAGTTCCCATTCTTTGTCTTTACAGTTTAGAAGAGAATTCTTCTTACTGGATGTTGACTTCAGCAAAGAAATTTTATCCCAAAAGTTAATATGTCTTTGGATGGCTAAGGAAGTTTGAGCTTCGATATTGATTTTGTCTTAAAAGACTTTGTTACATTTTTCTTTCCAGATAACCAAATCGTTGTCATTGCAGTTTGTATAGATATTGAAGAATTAGGTTTTTTTTATCTAGTTCTTACAGATTTCTAAAAAGGGTGTTTCTATGTCTATATTCAGGTGTACTGGACTTGGATTAGAAGTCCAGATAGTTTGAGCATATTTACAGTGGAATAATAGATGTTCTAAGGTTTCATCATTTTCACATCCAAAAGAGCATCTTGGAGTTATATCAATATTTGTTTTGAAAAGTTTATAGTTTGTGGAGACTGCATTCTAGAGGCACTTTCAAGTAAAAAAAAATAATTCTTGGAGATATCTCCAATTTCCAGAATGATTTCCAAAGAGAATCAGTCATATTTAAGTTGTTAGAGTTACTTCCATTTTCTGACTGTTTTGTGTACATTGATTTAACAGAGAATTCTCCAGATGTGGTCAGAAGCCATCTTAATTTATCTGTTTTTAGGTTATTAGAAGAATTCAAGAACAGATTGATCTTACAGATTTTCTTAGCAATGTGGGAAGGAAATAAATAAAAAATTAAAGAAGTTTTCCACTTTTTTGTTTCAAAATCAATGAGATCTGACACAAGTGTTAAAGAGGAGTTGTTAACATTAAGAAATTGCAATAAGATGTACCCTAAGCCTGGTATCCATCTATCATCCCATAAACCTATATCCTTACCATCTCCTACTTCCCAGATGATATTTTGTTCAATTAGTTTGATACCTTTACTTATGCATTTCCAAATCCAAGAACTATTTGAGGGAGTCTTGGCTCTGAAGGGTGATTTTTTCCTAAAATATTTTTGTTTAAACTGAGTGGTCCATAAAGATTTTGGTTATGTGGTTAGTCTCTAGGCTATCTTAGCTATCATTGCTAAGTTGGTTTTATGAGCATCCCTGAATCCTATCCCTTATTTAGAGAGAGGTTTACACGGACAAGTCCAAGATTTAGGATAAAAACATTTTGACTTTTCCCCACCAGGAATCTCTTTGAGTAGCATTAATTTTATTGGTTATTTTTTTTGGAATAACAAAGCATCCCATTTGAAAAATAGGCATACTAGCCAACACAAATCTATTTAGAGTTAGTTTACTGGACTAAGGGAGAATTTTGATTTTCCATCCTTGAGACTTAATATCCATTTTCTCAACAATTGAGTCAAAAGTTTTGATTTTGGATTTGTCAATGAAGAGGGGAGCTTCTAAGTAAGAATCTTAAAATCTATCTTTTTTATTTTAAGCATTTTTGAAATCATTCTTTGATGCTTAGGTTGGACTTGTTTACTGAAGAAGATGCCTCATTTATCAAAGTTTATGATTTGAACTGAAGCTTTACTGAATATGCCAATTATCTTACTGAGTTGTTTACATTCAATAAGATCAACTTTGACAAATAAAAGGCAATCATCTGCAAAGAACAAATGGGATATAAGGTCATTTTTAGGGGTTATCTTAACCCCATGAAGAAGTTTTTCTTTCTCTTACCATAGAAGCATTCTAGATAACATCTCCATATATATGATAAAAAGATAAGGAGATAGAAGATTTCCTTGTCTCAGGCCTCTAGGGGGGTGGAAGAATTCACCAGGAGTTCCATTTAGAAGAACAACTAAGGAAGGAGAAGCAATGCATCGATAAATCAGGTTACAAAATTTTTGGTTAAATCCAAAGGTTTTCATAACAGAGATTAGGGAATCCCAATTGACCATATCAAAAGCTTTAGACATATCAATTTTTAAGCCTATTCCGCCACTTTTAGTTTTTTTTTTTTTAAGAATTAATGATTTCATGGGAAATGATTATGTTATCTGAGATTTGTCTTTTAGAAAGGAAAGCTACCTGAAATGGTGAAATAATTTTATCTAGGAAAGGTTTTAATCTGATGGATATGATTTTGGATATTATTTTATAAGTTGTATTATAAAGGCCTATTGGTCTGAATTGACTTGGATTTTTAGGATGCCTGGTTTTAGGGATTAAAAAACTAGAAGGTTTTATTAATGTTTGGATGCATGAGGCCAAAAGAGAAGAAATGTTGAATGGTCGAAGAGATCTATCACCCGTTGTTTCCCAGTTTTGTTTGAAAAAACTAGCTGGAAAGCCATCCGGACCAAGGGATTTGTTAGGTTTCATAGACTTAAGAACCCCCTAAATTTCTTTTATAGTTGGGACCGCTATAAGGTTGTCATTTTCTAATTCAGAGATCACTGGTTGAATGTTTTGAAAGATAAAATGATGTTGAGATTTATCAATAGGATCAGCAGAAAAAAAGATTTTAAAAATAGTCATTTAAGGTTAAGTGAATCTTTTTCCTATCATAAGTGTCTTCATCTATTGAGTTTTTTAGATATTCAATATGATTCCATTTCCTTCTTTTGGTATTAAAGTATTTGGTATTTTTCTCTCCTATGTTTATTTTATTATCCCTAGATTGTTGTTTTAGTTATAGCTTCTTGAGTGTCATACATTTTTTTAAGTGTAATCATTTTATCATGGATTTTTTCTTCTTTTCTGAAAATGTTATGGGAAGAGTTTAGTTGATCAATTTGTCTTAGGATTTGTTTCATTTGTTTAGAAAGAAGCCCAAAAACATTTTTTTTCCAGTACAGAAGCTGAATTCCTATATCAGAAAGATTCTTAACTAAGGAATCAGCAAGATTGACATCCATAGAGTAATTCCAAGATTCTTTGATAATTTTGACACGAGAAAATTCTTTTTTCCAAGAGTCAAAGAATTTGAAAGTTCACTGTAGATTTTCATATTCTTTATCTAAGGTTAATATAATTGAACAGTGATCAGATCCTACAGCTACTAAATGTTTGATGTAAGCTCTAGGGAACATCAGATTCCAACTAGCATTTGCTACAGCTCTATCTAACCTTTCTTGAATATTGGCAGAGTCCTTTCTATTATTATTCCAAGTGAAGTTATTCCTTATGAAACCTAGATCTATAAGACATGCTATTTGAAAAATGTTATCGTAGTGTTCACATCCTTTAAAGTTAAAAGGTTGTCCTCTAATTTTCTCTGATTGATCAAAAATCATATTTATATCTCCTAAAAGAATTCAGCGCATCTGAGTTCTATTAACCTGATGTGCTATTTGATCTAAAAAGTCCCAAGCATTATTTCAGTTTGATGGATAAGGGCTACCATAGAAACAGGTAAGAACCCATTTTTGTGACTCAAAATTTGTCTGGACTAGGATGTTAATCATATTGATGCTCCATTGAATAATATCAAAATAAAATCCATCAAGCCAGGCAATAGCTAGACCACCTGCTAGTCTTATGGGATATACAATATGAGAATTAAGATAATATGAGATAAGAGATTTCGCAAGAGATTTTTGGGATTTAGTTTCAGATATGAAAAGATTTTAGGTCTCTCATTTTGTATCAAGAAATTTAGATAGTTTTGAGTGAAAGGATTGCCACAACCTTGGACATTCCAGGCAATCAATTTCATATGGAGAATTAAAGCAAAGATGCATAGAATTGAAGAATATTTTCTAAGGATTAACAGGAGACCCTAGCTGGCCTAAAATCAAGCAAATTAATTACTTAAGATCAAATTAACACTTCATAGAAATACCCTAGATGGGAAAATTCGCTAAAAGATGTATTTTTTATGTCAAGATTAAGTTATTCTAACACTATTGAATTAAAGCAGAAAAGATTTAAATTAGATAATAGAGAGATTAGTTCAAAAAAACTTAACTAAATCGAATGAGGGTAGAGTCATAAGAGAAAAAACCTGAGACTCTCCTCGTTGCTTTAGAGAGGGAGTTAGTGAGAACTCGAGGGGGAGGTATAATTCCTTTTTCAATTGTTGTTATTTCAGATTAGAGTCATATTGATCAATTTGAATTAGGTTATCATGAAAGTTCTCTGAAGAGCTTTGATTGCCAGAATTTGATGAGTTGGAAAAAACAGGTGCAGAGATGCAAAATGCAGGTTGTGTTCCACCATCAGGGGATAAATGGAGGGAGATCTTGAAACCAGGGATAGGGGAATCAAAATTGGGAGGGAAAGGGAGGCTCTGTGAAGGTGGAGACTGAAATGAATCTGAATTTGTAGAGAGAGGTGATTCGAAATTTTCTCTTGCATTTTCATAGGGAGAGAAAGACAGTCTTCTTCAAAGAAAAGGAGAAATAACTGGTCTATCAAGAACCAGGTCCGAAATATCTTGTAGTAAACCAGATACAGGAAAGAGACCAACTACTGGATCGACATCTGAGTTACCAATTTGAGCTGAGTCTTGAGATATGACCGAGTTTGGGAAAATAGATAAATCGGACGGTTGAGATGCAATCAAAATAAAAAAATCGAAATATTAAATGTGAAAGTTCTTTTGCATAGAATTAATTCCCATGCCAGATGCATATCCAATTCAGACAAAACTTCATGAGAAGACACATTAGATATCCATACATAGGCCCATGAACTTCAAGATTTGAGTTTGATTCAAATAGATTCTCATAAGTATTTTTAACTCCTTCAATTTCCATAAAAGCCACAATTGATTCCTGATTGCCAGCATAGTTGAAATTTTCCTTTGGATTCCAGATTTGAATTTGCACATCATTTATGAAATGAAGATCGTCACCATGGAAAGGAGAATCCATGGTAATATCATAAATATCTTTCAAGGGTTTATTTTGTCTTAAAGCACAATTGTCTTCTTTATATCCAAATCTCAGACAATGATAACAGAATTGAGAGGAGAGGTTAAGGTAGTTGAAATAGATTTCAGATACATGATATGGACCAACTTTAACCATAAGCTTATCTATAAGAGGTTTCTCTATATTTACCCAAACCATCACCCTTGACTGAAAACTTGCATCAGATTCGACACTTCCAATACTTACTCTACTGACAGAACCCAATTTACTAGTAATAACTTCTAAGATCTCTTGGTTATGGTACTCATGCTTAATATTTAAGATATTGGCCCATAAAGGGATTTCCTTTACTGCATCAGTTGATATTTGCATACCAGAGTAAGCAGTATTTGTGCCATCATATTACCAAAAGGGTACCAATGTCCATTAGAAGAAACCCACTGAAAGTCTTCAATAGAGGAGAAAGAAATGATAAAAAGGTTTGGATCCACTTCTTTGATTTGAAAGGGAATGTTAGGACCCCGGAAGTAAGATAAAGCTCCCCTTATCTCCCATGGTTTAAACATAATGATAGAAAAGACTCTTGCTAGAATGCTATGCTCTTTTGATACCAAAATCTCTGACAAAATCAGAAGGAGTTGGTAAAATACCTACATGCATATGATTTGCAAAACGCTGAGCTAAGGAAAGACAACTTAGATGTTTGTAAAGATCATTTTCTTTTGCTATTGAAAAAAGAGGAAAAAGGAATAAGGAGAAAGGGAAGCAGAAAGAAAGAATGAGATGTAAGCAAAAGACCAAGAAACAGGATTACATATATTTGAAAAACCGAAATAATAAGTGAATTTCTCCAAGAAAGACTCGTGAATGAATGGTAATGGTTATAATGGCTGAAAAAAAGGAGAATACAGTAAAGGCCTCCAATGAGTTAGAGGCAGAGAAACATAACAAGGAAAATCCATCTAACATTGCATAAACAAACAAATTAAGGTACGAGGTCAAAGAGCAAAAGTTTACAGAAGTTTGATCAGATATGATATGTCAAAATTTTGGGTGAAGCAAAAAGGACAAGGAAGGTATTAGGAAAATATTAAATAAAACAATTTTAAGAGGATAAAATGATTGGAGATTGACCTAGAGTCAGAGTGGGTCAAGACTTGAGATAGTGAGTCAAATTACCACTAAGAGTCACCAAACAGATAGACAAACAAGAGATATTTTAAAATCTTCTCAAAGAATTAAAGAGGATTACGGTTAGGTAAATAAAAAGACAATAAGGAGATCCATATTTACTCAAGGGATGCAACCGAGGCAAGGTTAGGAATGAAGTAAATGCATCATTAAGAAGAGAAGTTTATAAAAGAAATCGAACAGATACATAAGAGAATCATCAAGAGAAAGAAAAACAAAAATACAAGGAGATCATCAGAGATTAAAAATGGGTTGCAATCATATACAGGTACCTAATGATGCTAGATTCTCTTCAACCACAGTGGTTTGCTTCCGAGAAGGTTAATTTTATATGATTTACTTTTACCGATGCTAAGGGTGCGGGAGCGAAAAAAATTTTGCATCCAAAACAAGGTAAGTTGCTTGCTTTTTACAACTTGACACTAGAGAAAAATAAGGGACTAGGACGTCCGATGATGAAGAGAATTAGGGTTAAGTTGGAGAAACCAGGACCAGATGAAATACCTATATTAAGAGAGGAATACCCTCACGGGTATGATTATGTCAATGTTCATGTGAAAGCAATGGAATATCCTCCCAATCAGCGTCGGGTTACACATGGTTGATGTCCAGATAAGGTTTCAAAACGGATATTCAAGATTTCTTTTTGTTGACTTTATATTTTCAAAGAAAAGGACGGCCAGGCGTATCTTAATCCACGTATGTTTTATTTTAAGTTAAAGTTTTAATGGGATGTAAGAATTAAGGATGGAATTTAGATTTCTATTAATTGTTATGTTTTAATTTATGATATGCATTTGAATTTTTTTGTTTGGGTTTATATGGTTTTGATCTAAAAAGGAAAATTAAAAAGAAGACTCATAATCCAGAAAAGGGGAAATGGAAGTCCCAATTAAAAAAAAAAATCAGGGTGACCAAACATTACAAAATTAAAACCAAAAAAACTAACAATTAGAAGCAAAAGCATATGATATAATAGCTATAGAAAGAAAGCAAATTACAGAGCACAATATAGGAAAGCCTTAGAGCAGATAAACACAAAACTTCAAAATAGAAGCCCACAGAGAATCCTGAGTCTAAAATAAGATAAATCACAAAGCAACAAAGGAAATTAGAAAGAGAAAAAAAGAGAAAGGAATAACAAATGAATAAATGAGAGTGGAAATGAATGGATATAAAACGATATTTACTTAAAATGATATAAAATGATAAAGGAAGACTATGTGAGGATGCTTACGAATTGAGATTATGATTCATGTTTCTAAAAGATAAAAGCGAGAAGATGCAGGGATGAGGAGATGCAGAGAATATGATTCATGATTTTAAATACTAAAGCAAAAGCAGAGTTAGAAAACAAGATAAGGATGAAATTAAATAGAAGCCGCAGAGGCAAATCAAAATACTCTTATCAAAGCAAAAAATTTGAAATCGAACACTCATGGGTCCTATGGATCTAAGATAAACTCTAGGAATCATCCTCCCCTACACCGTCTCATTCTCCCTTCCTAGATAGGAAATAACCACAGAGGTGGATTACTCACTGGCCATTAGAGCCAGCACCGAAGGAGAAAAGAAGAGGTTAGGAGAGAGAAGAAGAGAAAGAGCCTTGATGTGATTATCTCTATCATAATTCCTTCCACATGTATCATTTTTGTTTAATTTAATTTGATATTTATAAAATAGAAAGCACATCATATAGACTCACGGCCATGGGATGCATCTACTGTTACATGAAAATATTAGATTTTAAAAAAAAATAGTAAATTTATAAGAACAAGGGCTATGGGCAGAGTCGATCCTGAATTTAGAAGAGCTTTGTGTGAATTTTTTTATATGACTTTTTATAAAGTCGTTTTCTTTTTTTTTTTTGATAATTTTATAATAATAATAAAAAATATCAACAGTTTTTGTTTAATTTAAAAAATTATAGAAAATGCACTAAAAAAACTTACAGTAAACGGGTGTGATAACACATACTCCATATAATAAAATTAAATAAGTTTTTTTTAATGATACCACCGACAAGGATAAAAATACGCTAAGAAAAACTCAAAAGATATAATCAAGGGTATGGTTGACCATAATATGAAAAACGTTTGAGATTATAAGTAAATATGTATCTTTTGTGAAGCAACAACAAAATGGTAGCTTAGTGGATCGATACTTGAAGCAGTACTCTGAGGTTACAAGTTCGAGTCTTGGAAAGGAACTTTTTTTTAGAATCTCCAAAACAGATATAATATAAGGGAATGAGTGAATGTTGGGTCGGGCTTGTAGAGGAATGAGTAAATGTTGGAAAAATTGGCCTTCGACAGAGATGGGCCCTGTGCGATCGCACACCCTATACTGCCTCGGGCTCTGGCTATGGGTAGAGAACCATCTTTCAAAGTGAATGAGTTTGAGCAAATTATGTGTCATTAAGGGAAGGGTAGGGGTGCAAAAAGGTCGGTTCGAAACCTTGTACTCGTACCTCCCTATTGTCGGTTCTCTACTCGTGTACCTGTACCCTCTACCTCGGTTCGGTTCTTGTACATGTACCCTCGGTTCCGGTCGGTTCTTGTACATGTACCTTTTTTTTTTACTTGTAAATGTTAGTAAACCACTAGTATACCAACCTTCCAATGTCTATTTTTTAGATCGCAAAACATGGAGCAAATGGGCACTTCTTTGGAGAAGTAAGAAACATGACTGTCAACAATTGAAATGTATGATACCAAACAGTTAAGTTATCCAAACAAGATTGTGGACAATGTTCTACAAAGAAATTACAAAGGGTACAAATCTGAACTGAGAATGTAACAAATCTGAACTGTTACCCAAAACAGAGAAGACTAAATAAAGTACTGCAATCCTAGAAGGAAGAAATTTGACAAATGCTACATAATAACCTTTACTAAGTTAATCCTTGTTGCACCCTCAAAACCTCCACTACTGAATCCAAGCATATCAAGCTTAAATCATCCTTAGATATGATGAAACAGACAAGGAAGTAGGGAAAAAGTTACAAAAAAAACAACAATAAAACGAACTGACCTTATAGCCAATGACCCAAGTACCACACTACTACAATTTAGAGCAGCGGTTGCACTTTCTGCCTGCAAGAGGAATAAAAACAATAAGAAAATCCATTCATTTGTTGGGCCAGTTGACCTGAGGAGTAAGCCTAAGTTAATAGATAAAAACTACACTGTCATTGACCATGTGCAAGGGTTACTATGAGCTTGACATGATATTGCTAAGTGACCAATAATTTGAACAAAACCAAAATATTATCAGGACATGCTTTATCTGTAATGCAAAAAAGAAGATTTTCTGGCAAAATGAAAGGTAAAAAATAGGATGCAAAAGTAGAATAGATGAATCTTCGGATATTTCCTATTAGGCTGTTTACCAGACTCTGGCCCTATTATCAGATTCCAACTACCAATTCATCTCACTTCTCTTAGTGTTTTTTACTCTCTAGCTTGCATATATCTTTCCAGCAAACCGTGGTGTGAGCAAAGTCAAGAACTTCTTCAAAACTTGATCATTCTTAATACAACGAAAACAAGTCTACTACAAATGTATGGGGAAGCATGAAAAACAAGCTTAACTTTGAGTTTTGACAGTTCTGTGTTGAGTCTTAAACCATGGCCGAATTCGGGGATAGATTCCTACATAGAACAGAAGACTTGCAGGCATGCAGTTTCACAAAGGTATAAAAAGAAAGCAAAGAAACAAGTGGTCTAAATTCTAATAATTTTTTCTCTAGCTAAACTGGCAAGTTCATTTGCATCTTCAACACGATCAGATACACCCCACATATGTAAAGAAACAATATAAGACCAAACCCATGATAGAATATGATCATTACTAGCAATAGGAGGCAACGAAAGATCAATACCAGTAGAATCAATTGAATTGAAAATTTAAAATCATAAACATTTAATACCCATCTCACCAATTGAAGAATCTAACAAATTAAAAACTTGCGGAAATCAGAATAAAGTACATACCTAATAAGTTGGTGAGTTGGAGATTGGATGAGATAAATCAGAGTTGAGCCTTCATAAATCCTAAGAAATCAGAGTTGCTGAACCCTAAAAAATGAAGATTTGATGATTAAATTTAAAACCGTAACATGATGTGAATCTACTGGTACTGTGAATCAAATGATTCAAATATACTTACAGTAATACAGAAGAAGTCATCTTCTTCTTCTTCACAAATCACACTACAGTACTGTCTACTACACACGACACAGCACTACAGACTCTACTACACAGACGAAACGAAATCAAAAACGAAGTAGAAACTAACCTAGAATATTAACGGATGAGATTAAAACTACATAAAATGATCGACGGTTATTATACCTCGGTTCCTTCGGTCCGGTACATGTCGGTTCCGGGGTAGTACATGTACCTTGTACCCGGTTGTATTTGGTTCTCATTTTTTGTACTTGTACCCTGTACCCTCGGTTCGGTCCATTTGGGGTACGGTTCCGTCGGTTCCGGTCCGGTCCTTCGGTTCCGGTCGGTTCCTGTACAGCCTTAGGGAAGGGGAAGGGCCCCTTTCACCCCAAAATCTTTCAAACACTTTTTCATATGAAAGAGTGGTAGTCAGTCTAGCCTAGACGGGTAAACTTCAGCCGTCCAAGTCAAATGGATAAACTTTCCGCGTCTAGGTATTTTTTCAATACTAAAATTCCTAAAATATGGGTCCTACTTAGGTTTTTATAACTAAATAACTAAATTTATTACCTGGACAGGAAATCTTTTCCCGTCCAGGTGAAATTTTATACTAGACGGGGAAACTTCATCCGCCTAGCTTCACCACTTCACTACCCATAGTGCAAAAACCACTCATTCTCCTAGTCGTTTATTCATTGAAAGGGATAGATTGTTCAAACACTCTATCTCATAGCCCTTGCTCTAAAGAGTGGGATTTAAGCACAATCGTATTCATTCATTATTTCAAAAAAAAAAAAATGCATCAATTTTTTTATAAATCTCAAACGATAATAAATTTGAAACTAATATTTTTGTGACATGTTCTTCTTATAAAACTCTACATTCTTACAATGAATGAGCACGATCTGATACATATAACACCACCATTTTACCACTTTGAAAATCAACCGTTGAAATTGAGATTGATAGATGGTGAGCTTTGATATCTTGGATTATGCTCTTTTTTTTTTTAAGAAATGTAGAGTTTTATAATAGGAACTTATCATCAATATATTAGCTTCAAATACATTGTTGTCCGAGCTTTATAAAATAATTGGGGCAAATTTTGTAAGATAGTATGTGAATAAGATTGTGCATGTTTTCTACCTCTTTTATAAAAAGCCAACCTAGCGTTAAATTACATTTAACACAAAAATAGTAGAGCCTTCTAATATTGGTGGAGAAGAATTTTTGTTTTTTTAATTTTAAATTAAATTGAATTAGGTTTTCAGAAAAAAAATCAAGAAAAAAATTACAAGACATTGTCTTACACTATACTAGGGGGTACTGCTTCCTAGACTCCTACGACCTGACATGTCAGGTCGACCACAACCCTAGGGATACTGTGCCTTCTAGAACCACGTCATAACGGCAAATAAAAAATAATATTTTTGAAAATATTCATGATATTGAATTTATCTACTTGAGGCTTTTGCATAATGCAAAATGATGTAACTAGATCTCAATTAAGACTATATAAGAATGTTTTGGCTTGTTTTGACTAGGATCCTTATGGCTTTTAAGTTTTAGGTATTAGAACCAAAATAGCATTATTAGTAGGGAATGTTTTACTAGATGCAAAGAGAGTTGCATATGTATTACATATTACTGTAGCTCCAATTTTACCGGCAACAATAAAAGAAAAGCTAACGAACCTTATTATGCAGAATATTGTGACATTAATTAAATGTGGTTTTGAAAGGGCGGTTGGAGAAGGTGTAAGCCTGGTTAGTAAGTTCGTATATTTTTGTCGAATAAGTCACGACTATTCACGAGCTATGCATTTCCGTATAAAATTATTGTCCATTTATAATCCCGATCTAGAAATGCGCTTTTCAGACTAAACGATTTATTCACGACTTTTCCAAATTTCAAACAAATTAGCTAATCAAATTCACCATATTACAATCAAGTTAAAGATAGCAATCATCATTTTGTACCATATTACAATCAACGTGCATCAGAAAAACAGAGTTACGGTATTGATGAAATGAACTATGATCAACAAGGTTGTTATGAAATTAGTTGTTGTTAAAATTATGTTTAATATATGTGTTAGAAATTATAATATAATTAAAAACTATATGTTTATGCCGAATTAGTATATGCAAAACGCATTAAACATGCATTTCCGTATTTCCACACTTTTCTCGAGTCTCGCATATTTAACCAAATATACATTTTACATAGTCGATTTGTGCGTAGTTTTTTATCGCCCCTTATTTTTATCATTCGGTGAATTGCTAACTAGGGGTATAATTTAATTGACTATTATTGTTTCTCGAAACACTATTCCTAATGACGTTGAGGCCGTAAGGTACTGTTAATAAGTATTATATAAATTTTATTAGAAAGGGATCGATTGACACGATATTCTCTACAATCTCATACATTTAAATTTTTATTATAAATCTAAAATTTCATAAAAGAGAGAAAAAAATAGACACGAAATAAATTGAAGATTACGTTGTTAATAATTTGTTATATAATTCAAAGATAATTATCGATGTCTTTATAGGCATTACGAAACCCTCTCTTTTGTTAATAATTTGTTATATAATTCATGAAGTTCTAGAGATCCTATAGAATGATACTACTTCCAAATACAAATATAATCGAAGACTTTTGTTAACTTTATACCCGTATATATGTTAAGGTTTAATAAAAAATATTGTATTTTGTTGGGGTAAAAGAAATCCACTATCCTATTGGCTATTGTTTTTTAAAATTATTACACTTTATTTATACCCCATACTTGATTACCGGGTCCATATAACCCACAGTGGATGAACAACATCTAAGATCGACGGTCTACGTTTAATCGTCTTTAATAAACGATTATGGTTAAATTTTTTATTTTAAAATAAAAAATATATATATAATTTCTAAAAATAATAAATAAATAAAACACTATTACATTAAAAATTGGAAAACCCAACTTTATCCATAAGTTGTATATGATTTTTTTAATAAAAGAAACGTGTTGAAAATTAAAAAAAAAACACCCAATTTTACTTATGAAATATGTATATGATTTATTCCCTAATTTTATTTCCTACAACAAGTATAGTATTGTACACCGTCACATGTCTTGGAAGGAGCGAATGTGAGCATAAGTACAGTACATCATTCTTTTTTGTATGCTTTTTATTTCTTGATAAATTAACCAAGAATGTGCATACAACACTTTTCAATGCTTAATTACCGTATTCCTCGAGTTTAACTATCCCATCAAACGGGCACATATTGAAGCATCGTATTATTCATAGATTAATAATTTTATAATGGTATATATCTAAAGAATAACAATTAAAATTTAGAAAAATGGTAGAATTTCTCCTATGAAATTAGACAAGTTTGGTTGGATGATATAATAAAAATACACGGATAACTAATTATTTTTATTATTATTTTGTTAAAGGAAAAAAAAAAACTTGGTTTGAGGATATAATAAAAATGTACAGAGACGTTTATCAATTTTTATCATTATTTTATTAAAAAAAGAGTTTGATTGGAGAGTATAAAAATAAGATACGTGCAAGTATCAATTTTCATCATCCTTTTATAAAAAAAAAAAAATAGTTTGCTCGAAGGGTATAACAAAAAGGCATAGACAACTACCAATTTTCACCATCATTGTGTTAGAAAGATATGGGCTTTGATTAGAGGTATAACAAAAAGGTATGCGTAATTATCAATTTTTATCATCATTTTGTTAGGAAAGAAATATTAGTTTGGTTCGAAGGTATAACAAAAAATATGGGCAACTATCAATTTTCATCATCATTTTATTAGGAAAAAAAAGAGCTTGGTTGGAGGGTATGGCTAAGGTAAAAAAATTATCAATTTTCATCCTCATTATGTTAGGAAGAAAAGGAGCTTGCTTGAAGGGTATAACAAAAAAATACAAACAATTATCAATTTTCGTTATACATATAACCTTTGTCGTACATAAATCATCCCCAAACTAAACTATTTATAAAGAAGCCATTAATATGGGAAAATGAGATAATATTTTTGCTTGCAAAACACTGAAGAGATATTAATCTTATACATGTGTACTATTTTATGATGATTATTTAGTTTTTAAACGATTACTTAATATATGAGGCCTATAAAAAATTGAAAGAAAAAATTAACCGCGTCTGATACGTAGCACGGGCACAAATCTAATAAACTCTTAACATGGATAATTCTCTAATATAAGAAAAATCTAAAATTAATACCTATTATAACTTTAACTCATATATGAAAATTTCGGTTAAAATCTATATCCAACAATAAAACCTGAACGAAAACGAATTTGATATATATTTCTAGGTGATATGCTCTTTTTACTAAGCTTTATATTCCTATAAAAAAGAAGCACGGTCTAAGATGTATAACCCCACTATCAAGCACTTTGAAAATCCTTCGTTGAAAATTCACGAGTGAAAATTAAAAATTAGACGATTACCCAGTGCACATTCTTCAAATTAATGTTTACATGAAGAAAAACTTAAAATAAGTGTTTACCCACTTTGTTAGGTAATATTGTATTGAAATCCAAATACAAGTGTATTTTAGATTTTTACTTTATTTAACCTTCCGATATTAGCTTTCATAGAAATCTACCATTGTTCACGATTTCCATTTATTATTACGGAACAAATTAGTCAATTACTTCCGATTAATAAGGTCAATCATTTATTATTACGAAACAACTACTTCCGATTAACAAGGGTTAACATTATATTAAACACAATAATTTTTGTTTTTTTAAAAATAATAAATATCAAATCTTATCAATTATAACAAACTAATGCTAAAGTACTTTTGACTTCTGTTTTTGCATAAGCTAGGTTCACTTTTGTTTTTGCACAATCTTATCAATTATTTGGCTACTGCATATGATAGTTTGCAATTGCCTATCTGATGCATCAGCAGTTGCTATATTTTCTTATGCATATACTTGCTAGAAGTGCAGATCCTATTAGGGACTCTAATTTCTAAAGACTATTGTTGATGTTATTGATAGAATTATAAATGAAGCATATTTTTTCTTACGTAATGTAGGGATCTCTGAACAAAGAATATACATGTTCTACCATTGACAAGTATATCAAACAACTAATTGCTACATATATTTATTTTAGATCTTCATTTTTTCAAACATGCATTAGCACCACCCACGATGACTTGTATAGAATTGGGTCGTCTACCTAGTGAATGTAAGTGTTGTTGTAACTTTAGGAAAAACGTATGTTATTTAACCTATTGTAGTTAGTAGTATTGCTGGTTGTCTAAGTTATCTTGCTTTACATTTCAATCATTGAATAACCTTACATTTACGGAGGCTCCAAGTTAGAGTCTTTGTCTTTACGGCGAGTGAATTTATTATTATGTCAAAATTTATCTATTGCTCAAATTTAGTACACATTCTTCGTGACTTTTCTCCCTGCTGCACAAGGAAGTCTGTCAGTTGATAACTAACAACCCGTCTAAACGCAAAACAAAGAGTTAATAGATTCAAAGGGGACAAACTTGAAAAGCCAGAAACAAATTTTTGCAGACAAATGCATTTGTTCATGTTGTGCAAATTATAAGTTTCAATGGCAAATTAAATTATATCACTTCTCATTATAAGTTTCAATGGCAGATTTAATAAATTATGTCACTTCTTCCTAACTATGAACATCCCGGAACAATTTTTTGGTTGCTTAATAAGTTCTTCTTCTAAGCGGTTCCTAATTAGGAATAAGTCTCGTTAATAACAATTGCAAAAGGGTTGAATAATAAACACAGAGAAAAATAAAAAATTCATAGTCCAAAAGAAATGTATTTGAAAAATATCAAAAAAATGCAATTTAAAATTAGCATTTGCATGATACGTGTTGTAGTTAATAAGATGATGCATATCTAAATATATACAATCATTGCAGAAATTTTTGCAACATCAAATTAGCGTTTTATGAAGTATGTATTGTATTAGTAAGTCTTTTGCATATTCACCGTAAGTATCCATTCATCCGGGCATTTCTAGCTCTGCAGAATGGGCATCTTTAAAGATTTCTATTACATCTTCCTTACCAAGCTAAAGAACCACTTACATGGGTGATTAAGAACTGATGCAAAAGGATTGATTGATAAATCGCAGATAATAAAAAAATTCACAGTCCAACATGAATTTAATTGAAAAGAATTAAAATTTAAAATTTAAAAATTTAATGATTGAATTATTTGAAGCCATTCCAAAAACTTGATCATGGGTAATGATTGTAATGAAGTTTAACACTCAACTCCAGAAATTTCAGCAAACCATAAAAGTCTAAAAACAAAAATTGTAAATCGCACATGCTAATTTATTCCAGGAAAATATATATCTTTTGTTCAGCTCTGCAATGGATCATCACCAAGCAACTTGTATATCATCTCCTCTATCATTTTTTTGATGTTTCTAGTTATGTTCTTGATTCACTTAACAACTTATTAATATATGTTTATGTAAAGAAAACAAATAGCAAAAACAAATTCTTTTTTGCTTAAATACACTAATATACTGTCAAGAGATTAGAGGAAAAAACAAGATATATTTTTCTTACAGCTATACCTTCTCATTTGTTCTTATGTGCCTTATTCAAGCAGTATCTATTAATAGATGATTATGGAAAGAAAAAAGAAGAAAACAAACAGCAAAAACAAATTCGTTTTTGTTTAAATACAGAGAGATTAATAAGTTATTATCAAACTTAGAAAACTAATATTTTTCAGTTACAAATATAACTATGCACCTAGATTTTAACAAATTGAATCCACCTTTATTTAAACCTCCAGAATAACTCGATCAAGTTAAAATTTTAAAACAAATAGCCCTAGAAAAATACTAGATCATATTAGCTAATTTAATTTAATTTTTGGATTTTATAAAATGACAAAATCAGTAAATATGTGAGCAATCTTGTTTTTTTTGCATATATTTAAATTTGTTGACCAAATTTAAAATTTTACATTATGGATAAACTCTTATTTTAAAAACATTGATGGGTAAAGACTAATTTGAAGATTTTTTTCTGTGTAAACTCCTATATCTCCCAAATTCATAGTAAATTTGGTATCTCAAAATGCATAAATCTTTGGTAGGAATATATAGCTTAGTGAAATTAGAATTTGCAGATAGTAAAGTTTGGTATCTCGAAATGTATAAACTTTTGGTAGAAATATATAGCTTAGTGAAAAAACATATCACCCATAAAGAAGCTTCAAATTTACTTTTATTTGGGTTTTATAAAAACAATGGTGTTAAAATTATGAAATAAATAAGAATAACCATATCAACGGATCCATTCCCAATTTTATTTATGGCATCCATATTTTTACGTGGTCAGGGGAACATCATCAACACATCCACACATGGTCTCACACAGTTTTCATTCATTAATATCGTGTTTCATATCAAAATGATCAAACAACCGGAATTTTCTTATTATCATTGAAGTTTAAACCAAGGTTGTACCATACCGGATTTCGGTTCGTAGCGGTCGAGAGCGATACACTGGTACGCCGGTATACCGGGGAAATTTTGGTTTAAATATCGGTGGAACATCGGTGCATATATTTTATACCTATAATTTTATGAAAAATTACTAGTTCACATTTTATAACTATAAATATATTTTAACATGTTATAACAAACATTTTTTCACAAAATTTAAAAAGAGAAACTAGTATTCATCCAAAATATATAGATCCATAGATTTCATACAAAGTTCAAACTGGAAATACAAAAGAAACAAGAATAATTTCAAAGTTTATCGTCTAAAATACTAATTAAACAAAGATATTACAATTTTAAGATCATTAGATTAATTATAGATGCATATATAATTCTAAAATATCATAAAAAAATATGAGTAACAATTGAAAACCCTAAAACAAAAATAAATTATTTTTTTATTTTTATTTTTTATTAAAATAAATAAAATATATAATTGTACCGGCCAATACCGGCCGTAACGGCCAAACCGGTACAGTCCATACCTGCCGATATTTTCGATCAAATACCGTTTACCGGTATACCGGATTTCGTCCCGCTTTTTAGCCGAAACCGGTAAAACCGGCGGTATACTGGCCAGTATGGACTGCACCGGCTTAAACACATGTATTTTTTTATTTACCATGCGAAGTCCATATAGATACGGACGCAGAGGCCATATGTCTACGCCGACATTTTACTTCCTTTTGAATTGTCAACAAACACCTATAGCTTTTCCCTTTGGGATACAAGCATTATTCCATTTTCAATGATAGTGATAAGCTAAATTCCCTATATTCTTTAATCTTTATAGTTTATTTCTTTCTGATCTTTTCTGAATGTGGGACTGATCATTTCTTTCTTTTATACCGCCGACATCTCTCTGTAGACCTACGTTGACAATATCACAATGCCACAAAAGCGTCATAATAAAAGCTTAGCCAAATGCATACGTCCCAGTCCCCACACTCACACTGAATGCATTATAATATTGTTTTCCTCTCAATCACAGTGATAAAGAGATTCCATTCCTTTCCATATCACCAATTACCCCCAAAGCCCAAATTGGGGTGATTTCAGATTCTTTTTGGTTTTAACTTTGAAGTGGTGAGTCAGGTGGTCGAAATTCATGAAATTATCCACCATTTCTTTTTAAATACTCAATACAGGGGAGAATGTTTCGTATAGACGCCACAACTTTATGGCGGGTCATGGATGTCGACAATGATGTTTGTTTTGCATCACATTTACTCTTTGATATCTCTGTTGCGTATTACTTTGAAATGAAATCAATAATAATTCATCTAAAATATCGTGTTATTGTTAGATTATAACGCCCTGTTTTGGTAAACTACCAAATCTCTCCATTTCATTATACTCCTTCTAATTTTCCAGCTTAAGTTTTATATTATAAAACAATTGCCAAGATACTTAATGACCAACCTCTTTATTAATTTCCTCACCACTTTATGAACAACATTGAAAATATATCTCCATTAGTCTTCTCAAAAAATATCTAGTTCCATCGATCAACATAATTATTGTTGATGACGGTATTTTGTTTCTTTATCGAAATTTAATGGTCTCAAATCTTAATAATATAATTGCGTCCACCAAGTTTGTCTGTGTTAGTGAATCGAAGGAAAAACCCTATAATTAGGTGCTAAGCGTGGCAATTAAGCACGGTAGTTTGAATTAGTCCATTAATTAGCAAACATATGTTAAAGGGTGTTTTTGTGTTTCGCTGATATGGATTTTTCACAACAACACCTAACAAACATTAAAGTTTTCCACTGTGCATTCTTCTTGCTACAGTCGACTGAGTAGTTTTTCTCACTTTGTCACTTGCATTTAAAGACACCCCATTAGGAAAAAAGTTCATCCAAGCCCTAGCCTCCAAAGAACCAAGTTGTTAGATGTAAGCATTACCAAGGCCTAAGCAGGGATGGACCTAGAATTCTTCATTTGGCAGGGCTGGATTGTCAGTAATTTGGAGGCAGCCGAAGGCGTGACAAATTTTTTAAAACGAATTGTGTAATTAGTGACTAATTAATTCACAAATATAATATTAAATAGATATATAAGTAAAAATTAAAACAAACATAATCAATAATAAAAAGTGACCGCTGAAAGAAATGAATTTATAGTTGAAAGAAAAAAAATGAGAAATAATTATGTTGAGAAGAAGAATTCATTTTTTGTTTTTAAATAAAAAACTACATTAAATGGATTGAAATCATCTCATACATGGACTAAAAGTAAATAGTTTAAAATTTACTAAGACTAAATATATATCAAGTGGGCTGGAAAGTTTAATATGAATCGACTAAAACAAAAATTTCACAAATTCTCAATACTAAAATATTGTCGGGCCAGAAACAGGTAGGGTTATAATCTAGGTTAGCCGTTTGTTAGGCCCGTCCTTGGGCCTAAGTATGATATTCCGAAATAGTTGTTAGTTTCTAAAATAGTTGTTAGATGTTTGAAAATCGTGTAATTGTGAAAATATGTAACTTTTTTCTTTCCCTTTTCCGACGGAATGTCTTGCGACTCATATCCAGTGATTTGAACTAGTGCACCTAAAACTAAGTAGCCTGTACCAAAGGCAATGATTGGTGGAGTTAGTTATCCTGCCATGAAAATTGTGATGAACTGGCTTTCGAAAATTATTTGTAGAAGAGCCACTATCATCTGGTAGGAAATGGAGTTCTCTGGAAACTCCAAAGATAATTTAGTATATTAGATACTTATATGTTAGATTATGTCTTAAAAAAAAAACTATAAATGGTATGAATATATTTATGTATATGTTTATAAAACTAAGAAATTGAATCCGGTATTGTTATGGGCAAACTCCTTCTTCTTTTCAACAGGGAATGAACTTGAAGTGCTAATGGTGCTAGAAATATGGAAAACTGGTTGGAGGTCCTAAACAAGAACGATAGATGAATCAGATTGGGAACCCTGCAACTAGTTCTTCTTTTGGTTTTTCATCGGTTAGAAGACAACATATTCTGTAAAATTTAACAAATGAAGTATACATAGATGATGTAGTTTTTGATCTTAGTGAAGAACAAGATATGGTTTTAGGTGACGGGGTTTGCAGTGAAGTTGAGGAAAATATAAACACCTACTACAACACTTCTGAAACTAACTACATCAACATCAATGAAGACTCAAAGGATGGCGCAAAAATGAGATTTTTTACCAATTCAATCTTTGAAAAAATAAATATGAGTTCAGTCCCGGGTGTATTGAATCTGAATACTATCAACAGTCTTATCGAGTATGATCCTCAAGTTAATAATCAAGTTGAACATGTAGCTTTTGATTGTAACCCTACTATCAATGTCGATATATAAGTTTATGTTTGCTTAAAAAATAATTAAACAATTTCTTTTGGTTAAGCTTTTATATGTGCTTTCTATACAACGAAGATTAAATGCTTTCACTTTTTTTTTCTTTTTTTTTGGGAATTGATGATACAGAGCCAAAAGAAAAACTAAAACGAAATCAGGTGCAACAGTAACTGTTGGCCGTTATTACTTAGGCAGATACTGCCCCAATAAAATAATCTTCTAACATAAACTTCTAACTAAAATTTCGAACAAAGGCATATCCTGACTGAATCATAAGATTAACATTACAATTAAAACTATCTACTAACAGAAATTGAGAAGAGAAATTTGGTATTATGGAAGACCAAGTCCGATGAAGAGAAGAAGATTTGACCTCCTTTGCAAGTTTATCTACCACTTGATTCCTAGAATGTGAGTGAAAGTAAAACCCCAAAAATGATCACGCGGATATAGAATTTAAACTGCCTCTAAGACTAACACTAATGACGGCGGCCCCTTCGGATGGAGCAAATCAAGAAGGCTCCTAAGACTAACACTGACGGCGACGGCTCTTCCAGGATCCACATTTATGATGACAAAGATTAGTTCAGACCGATCGGGGAAAAGAAAAGAATTCACACCCAATTTTGTTACTCTTGAATATATGAAAATACTCTTACAAACTTAAAGGAATGAGGAGACGTCTTTATTTTATCAACACCATCCTACTTACCTAATCGAGATCCAAAGGATTTTCTTTCTAAAGGGATACTCTTATCCTCCATTTTAGACTATTATAAAATAAAATATGCTCAAGAGAAATCTAAGAAGAGTTATTTGAGTTATCTTTGGAAAATATCTAGCTGAACTTGAAATATGGAATAAAGGTACCGTATATAAATGTATTGAGCATAATAACTTTGATTATTAAACTTAGGTATTTCACGTTTTGTGATCCTAATAAAGTTTCTCCAAAAGCTATTTCCTGGTGGTTTGGTGGAAACCATTAAATAAATCTAATCGTCCAATTTGAGGCAACATAACGAGAGTATTCTCGAAGAGGTAGCAACTATTAGGCAAGTAGAGTATTCTCGAAGAGGTAGCAACTATTAGGCAAGTAACGGATGTTCACTAGGGGATTCACACGTAGGTCCAAAATGGTTGGAGGCACTGGAACACTGTTAAAACAGAATAGTATAATTAGGTATTATTTTGTATTATTTACATTATATCTAATATACATAGTAGGAAAGGGTGTAGCGGTTAATCAGTGAGTACTCATAACTGGTTGAGGTCTTAGGGTTTTTCGGCACATTGCAGTTTCCTCGTTAAAAAAATCTCATATATCGTTCTTTATTTTATTTCCACATTATATTCTTTATCTTTATAATTAAACTAGAAGCACATAGTCGTTGAACACCTTGTCTATTATCTGGTCTTCTATTTCTTCATAAGATCAATCAAGGTGTGTTTTATATAGGTATGTTGATGGTGGATTTTGGCCGCAAGTTAAAATTTCTCTGGTTCCTTATGATAAACATAGAATTTGTATATGATTTTGATTCTTCAAATAATTGAGACTCTGGAATCAACCAATTGAAATAGGTGCTCTGCACCGATCCCTAGAGCTAGTCCATACATACATATACATGTTACAGCTTCACCTAGCTGAACTCTAAGTATTGTATATATATGTTTACTGTACAACTCAACATATATATACTGTATAGCTCAGTACTTACTTTTGTATTGATTCTCTATTGATTGAACAACTCCTAAGTAGATTGCCCACTAGTATAGAGCAACTATTTTCTAAGAATACCACCGGTGTTTGTTATAATTTCCCCCAAATATTCTCTAACTATACAGAATATGAATTCATAAAAGACTCTTGTGCCACTATCTTCCTTGACTTCGTTCTCGAATAAACATCAAGCTTCTAAATAAATTTCCCAATGTAGAGCAATTTGAACCTATTCCAAGTTCTACAGATAAACTCCTAGACACCAGATACCAACAACAATGACCTTACCATTAATGCTTCAAAAAGAATGCAACTTGCATGAATGGTTTAGGTAAAGCATATCCAAGTGCTAATGCACTATAGCTGGGTGCAAGTACCCAGAGAACTTGTCAAAGCTGGCGCATTATGACGCCGACACATATTTTTCACGCTGGCATTACTTAGCGCCAGCATAAACTTCATCCGGTGCAAATTTCCAACGCCAACAACCCACGCTAGGGGTTACTTGGCTTCAGGAACAACATCCTTCGGTGCTAGAAGTTTCCAGTGCCAGCACTCCATTTCTTCCGCCGCTGGAGTTTTCCAGCGCCATCATTATCTTCTAGCATATCAATTGCCAACGCCATCACTTTTTATTATTGGATCTTGCTAGCACCAGCGCTACTTCCAGCTCTAACTTGGTGCAATGCGAAGATCGCGCAAGCTCCAAACATGTTCCTTGGTATTTTAATTACCCTAAGTTGGTGCCGTGAGATATTGGCATCTCCACTTGATGCCCCGAGCCACGAATATCCAATAACTAAGTATTTTGGCTAGATATCCAATACTTGGTGCGCAACAACTAAAATCCAGGTTGAGCGATACCACCACTGTGCACCATCGATAAATCAATTCTATGAACTTTAATCGCGATGCTATCACTCACAGAGTGACACCACTAGATTATATCAGTTACAGAGAGATGATATTAGTTTGCTTTGCCAATATGCCAAGAGTTCGCATCACCCACAAAGTGATGCCACAAGCTTGTATCATCTTGCATCACTCATGAAGTAATGCCACTACTTTGGATTATCAACGAATCGATATCAACGATCAAAATGATCATTTGGAACCATTTTTATATCGATAATAAAAGTATGATGATGTTCATGCATCACTGTCGACTTTTATAGGTCTTGGGCGTCAATAACAAGTTGTTATTGACGCAACTGTCTTTTTACTCCGTCATCGCTCATCACAGTGGATTGATGACATGAAATGCTATGTTGATGAAATCCCAACTCACTCAAGTGCCAACGTATGGTATCAGTCACTAGCGATGGAATACTTCTCTAACAAATGCAGATGACTGGCATCACATAAGCTCAATGCTCATTAACACTGAAGGTCTATTCTACTTGACTTACCATGTTCACTCAGTCTCTATGAGACTCCCTGTAGACTTGACACTCTCAGTCAGATTCATTCGTTTTCATATGAATTCTTGGCTCAACAACTTTACCAGGTAGTCTCTCGCAGATGACTTAATCGACTCAATAGGAGCAGTACTTAGTTTTACAATTAATTTATCACGAGATATCAAATATGTCACATGGGGGGTATTCACTAGGATGTTAGTATGGCGTTCTACGACATGTGCGGTGTAACAGTACACCCACAATATGAAAGAAATTAAGTCATGTGAATATTACGATGAATCCAGGAAGTGGCGTGTAATACTCAGTCTTCCTTATAAATACGGGCACGAGTTCTGCCACATTATCAACTCTCCCACTATTCCACAACTTCCATTTCTTACGAGATCAGTGTATGATGCAACTACTATAAATAGGTTACACCTATTTACAGAGATCTCAGACTTATATATACAAGTTTTATTTATACCTTCTCTCAGATTCCTCTTATAAAAACCTTAACAAAGTAGTTTCTCAAAAACATCTAAGAACTTCGTAATATAGTTCAACAACATCATACACTACAAACACATCATACTTTGAACTCACTTTTTCTTTGATTCCCCCCTAAGATCAATCATTGTGTCTCCTTTTGTGACCGAAGTAACACTCAAATTACGATTTTTTGTTTAGGCGAGTTTTGTTTGATTTTGATCTCTTGTACTCATATAAATCTCAATTTACCCCACAATACCTCTTTATTTGTTTTTACCCTGAAATATTTTGGCGACCTCAGTGGGAGATCAATCTCTCGGTTTTAAAATAAATGTCTCAAAAGGGTTAAACTTAAGTTGGAAACCACTAATCCTAATTCTGTTAATACTAATGATACTCTTACTGGTACCACTCCAATTATTCATGGTGCCACCACCGGCGTCACCAACTCCCTTTCTAAAAGTTAGGAATGCTCAACATTGATCGAGCATAACATATCTGATGAAGAGACATGAGATTTTTGTCATCCTCAAGACTATTAAAGCACAACGGTTACCTGAACAATGTCAACAACAAATGGATAAAAGCCAAATACACTCGATTGTCGCTACGTTGTCACCTCCCGGATTCGTATCCGAGGTAACAATGAAGCTCTCTTTCATGCTGGTCCTAAAAAATAAAAAAGTTCACAATAAAACAACTTTCTCACTTTTAAAGATCTATAGAGACTCCTACAATCTCGAGACAAAGAGGACCTGGTCTCACCTTATCAACACCAACCTCCATACCCTTTTGAGATCCATATAATTTTTTTCCCAAGGTATACTCCTCTTATACCTTCTCGTTTTATGTTGGGATCGGAAATGCTCGTGAACATGTCTTTCGATTCTTAAAATCATTACGAGAACATGAGTACAACCATGTGTTAAGGCTCAAATAGTTCTCAAAATATCTCACTAGATGGGCGTATACTTGGTACAACAACATTGCTCCTAAAATGTTCACCAAATGGTGTGAGATGGTTAGCACCTTCTACAAAAATTATTTCTTCGTCTTGGAACAAGTTACTCTATCAGATCTAGAATTTTTTTTTCCAAAGAGACAATGAACATCTCGATAAATCGAAAGCCTCGATTCAGGATCGAGGCTCTCGATTGTATAGATTCAAAGTGAATAAACTACAACTAGTAAGAACTCTGCATCAACGGGATAATACCAGTCAACCATGTTTTGTTGGAGAGCTTATACTCCAAACTTCACAACGCTGCCAAACGGTCATCCACGAATGCACCTGCCTTGCTAGAGATCTAGAAATTTCACGAATGAATAGAGCTACAAAGATACTCATGAGGGAAGATGCCTCATCAACAAGTGATTCAACACTCGACAATTTGTGGGTACCGTTGATGCTTAATAGCCCAAACACTCGATGCTAACGTCGACTTCAACTCCAACTCCAATGCAAGTTCTTGTTCCAACCCCAGCGCGTAAACAACAACAAAGGGAGCCTCCAACCTTCCCGACTTTGCTTTCTGGATCAAATCTCAAGAGACATGGATCCAAGATAGCGCCATCAAAGTATCTCATGATCCCATTTGAGATGCACTTGGGGATGAGAACGTGCATGAAAGCCCTCTTCCTTAATGCATCAGAAGTTCTACCATCTCTGAAAAACAAGATAGTGGAAGAGTCACATCTTTGATGAAAAATTCGTGCAAACTCATTCATTTCTTGAAGACTCAAAGCAGTCGCGACCTTCAAATTACGTGGCATATGGTCTTGTAAAAATAGATAAAAAATTAATATTTTACATATTGAATATATCTGAGGCACCTCTTAAACCTACTTGGAGTTCATCACTACTTGTCTCAAAATCATAGAGTTTAAGAGGGTCCTAATTGACGATGGTCTACCGAAAACAACTTGCATCGTGGTAAAGTATTATCCATGTCTCATTTGTTATACCTTTATCTCCTTTAGGAGAGAGCCGCATTCCTCCCTCGTGGGAAGATAGATGTTAGTGATTGCTTGTAAAAACATCTAGGGGAGTATGAAGCCCTATTGGCCTTGAAGCACATACATCATCAATCACTCATCTAGACAGATACTAGAAAGACGATGAGGAGATCCATCAGTCAAACAACATGTAACCATTCTAGGTGAACTTATGATCCTATGAACGGAAGATCTTCCGAGTCAAGACAGTGAATCCGCAGTGAAGCACAGCCGACAGAATCTCTCGATATCAAAACTTTCATCCAACTGGGAAGCTTCCTCATATTGCCTGATCACGTCCAGAGTAAAGACTGCACCCTGCTGCTGCTACCTACTTTTGCAACACATATCTGTTGTTGAAGACACATTACACTGAATTTGAAGTCTTCAGGTGACGCCATTAAGTCCTCCAATTCTTCAAGCAAGCCTAACAATACCCATAGTCATGGTACTCCTCTCAACTATCAGTGTTAGCAGATAAATTTAATCGTTCCCATGCATATGACACATTATATGCTCAACAACCATGACAACTTCATATTTGAGCCCCATCTCCTCAACTTCACGAATATTGGTTTGCAAGCTGTTGTTACCCCGGAATTTAGTGACACGTTCTTCACATGATTTCAAAGTGAGTTCCATGTCTTGCTTCAGTCTCTTTGTCTTGATCTATGACGTTCATGTTCTTTTCATCAACAGATCCATATCTTCCTTCGACTACGGTCTCAACACAGAAATATGACGTTGAGGGGCCAGAATACTCCAAGCACAAGTGATTCAAACCAAAACATGGAAACATGAAAATATATGAATATAAACTCATCTTAAAGCTTCTACCAAGGAAAGACACGTGTTAGGCTTCTTATAAGACGTTCTTACAAGTCTTGTGCCTAGAATATTGTGCGCCTCAATCCACCAATCATGAAAAATGTACTTACGGGTGATGAATAGTGCAAGATATTAAAATAAAAAAGTTTTATGTATGTCTCTTCTGCAACATACTAAAGGGTGCGTCGTTCGGGATTATCATCTAAAAGATTTGACCTAAACAATGAAGAATGTTACATCTGAAAAATCCTTGTATTTTTCATGAAATCATGTTGTCAGGACATTATGACCAACCAAATCAACTCCAGATTCTAAAATTTTATTTAAAAAATATAACTTAGTCTCTTGGCTTCAAATATTGGGGACAAACATCAAAATCGAATAACATATGAAATTTGTACATACTCCAAAGTGAACGATGCGCAAACAGAAATTTCCAGACAGATTTTCCAACTCTGGCTTTATGATTTCACAATACCAACTTCTTTCGGCGCTAGCTTCGTCACTGTCGGCTCCGTCTAGTTCCATCGTTGTTTCTACTCCTGCTATAATCACTACCACTTCAGTCTACAAACTTGAAAATTGGTAAAGATGGGTGATGAACGGGGAGATGCATCCTTCACGAGAAATGTTCATATTTGTCTCTACTACAAGATTGTAAAGGGGTGCGTCAATCTACGAGCTAAGAGATATACCTCTTATACTAAAGTCTACATAATATGAAAACTTGTGAAAATTTGCACGGGATTCCTGATAACAAATATGCACGCATATTTGATTGACCTTATGAACTCCAAGTTGAATGATCCCTCCTTCATAAGATATCTTATCGTTTTAAGAATTGGTTCAACCATCCTAATCAGACATTGGATGAAGATTCTACATTGTATATCCCACGATGACCTGTAGTTGAATTTTTTCTGACGACGGACTTCTCTGAAAGTCTCTTTCTTCATGCATATTTACACCTACTTAACCATTCACAAAGTGTATATGCAATTATAAAACCAAAACAAAGGTGGAGACTTACTTGACATTCGCCCAAAATATTAGAACGAATATACTACACTATGTCAAGTCATAAAAAGTTATCAACCTTAGGTTCATGTTACAACGTCACTGTTGTAACTTGATGTCGCCCCAACTTTAGACACTGCTTCTACCAGCCTTATTGCTCGGTGTTCCTGTTGATACGAGATGAAGCCAATAAACTATCTACATTTAAGAGGTTGGTATGCTCAAGTCCATATCATAAACACTACCAGGATTCCACCACAAGATCTATCTGTGAGAACCCGTAAGCAAGTCAATACCATTAGACCGGTCAAGAAACTAATTAATCGCTAATGATTTAAGTCAGTAAATTTTAATATCAATTAACGACAATTAATTAAATAACAATTTTATTTCGAAATTAGTACCATTGGGTAGATCTTGAAAACTTATGGAAAATGAACTACTCAAACGTGTCATTTGGATGCCGAATGAGGAAGAAATCACCTAAATTACATTAAAGGACAAAATAGTTATTTTATAAATAAACACTATCATAAGGACCGAAAAATTACTCATGGAACCCGTTAACTAAGTTTATAATCAAATTACCTTGGCGGCCCATATCCATATGGCTGGGTGTCTTAGTAAATATCAATTTGGTTCATACCAAACCAAATTGAAGAGATTTCTCTTCTCTTCTTTTTCTTCTTTCTTTTTCTGGTCTTCCTTTTTCTTCTTCTGTTCTTCGTCTAAATCAAATCAAGAGATGAAAATCAGAGATTTGAGATCGAGAGTAGAGGTAAAAGTTTAAGGGAGTGTTGTTGGTGATGGTGTTGAAGTGGTTAGACAAGAGAAGAAGAAAGAAAGATTAAAGTGAAGAGAAACTAAGTTAGGGTTCTTCTGTGAATGATGATTGAAGATGAAATCAAATAATTAAAGTTGGGTTTTAATATCATGAGATGAAGAAGAATATTGTAATCGCAATTAAAGATTCAATTTCAGAAGAAGTGATTTGAGAAGAAATTAGGGTTTCAAAGTAAATTTGAGAAAAACTTCAGAAGATGAAATTAAAGTTCTAGGAGAAGGATTGAAGATGGGTTTGACGTGAATTAAGATATATGATTGAAGAATGACTCAAAATCAATGGTTAATGTTTCGAAATTGAAAATCTAGGGTTTGTGTTCTTCCCCAATTTAATCTGAAATCAGGGTTTGCTTAGAATCAAATAAGAGGATGAAATTGATGGTTTAAAAGTGAAATTATAAATGGGTTTACTGTGAAACGAAGTTTAAAGTTGAAGAATTAAAGTTGTTGATGATTCTGAATAGAGTCGAAGCAATGAAGAAATTTAAATCAATTGCTTCGGTGAATCTTTTGAGGTAGTTATCACTCTTAATTAACTTAACTAAATTATTCAATTTGATTATTGAATTTCTATGTCTATTAATGAAGTTAAGAGATTGAAATGAATATACAGGGGAATTGTATATGTTGTTTAGGTTTAATGTGAATTACATGGAAGAAGAAAGTGTTAATATGGCATATGAGTGAATTGTTGTAGTGTTGAATTGAGAAGAAACAAGTTAAGTTTAGAAGAATTGAATTGTTCATGAGTATTGAACTGATTGAAGATTGGTGAGTGTTTAGTTGACTGTGATGAGTTGGTCTGAATTATTGCATGTGCAAATAACTCAGGCGTAAACCATTCAGCCTAGTCAGATTTACTGGCTCATCTAAATCTGACTGAGTCGGATCAGTCTACCAGACTGAGTTAACTCAGTCTAATCGATGTAAATCACTGACTTAACTCGGTGAACCATGGGCTTGACCCATTAGGCCTAACTTTGAATGGACTTGAATTTAGATTTATTTACCCAAATGGACCTTGACAATGACTTGAATTGATTTGGACTTTGACTAACCTTGACTCTGGACTTGACTTAAACCTGACCAACACCTAGACTTTGACTAGATCTTTGACTAGACTTTTGACTGTTAGTTAACTGTTCAGTTTAACGGTTGACCGTTGGTTGACTTTTAAAAGGTCTATTAATCTGAAACACTTCTTGACTATCTTTCTGACCAATTTCCGTCATTTTTCCCAAATTCTCCGATGATAAATGGACATAGACTACTATTGGAAATTTGATAAGGAAAGAGATAGCAGGATATTAAAGAGGATTTAAAGATGGAACAAAGGATATCGATTAGATTCTAAAAGAACATTTAGTAATGATCATCGTGTTGATCCAGATGGTAATTACATGTTCAAGATGATGACAAAGATGATGAAAGATGGTACTATTGGACTTGTAGATGGGAATTTTTGAAGTAAGACTGTTTATTATCAAATGAGGTGGGAATTTATAACGAGCTCTTTTATATTTATTATTTATTTTATAAAGTTATGTATTGCGAAAGTCATGCATATCTTTGCTAGTATATGATATATATATATGTCATACAAAATAGTTTTCTTTTATATTTTGGGATGAGATTTGATCTTCAGAAACAACTAATATTTGGGTTTTGGGAGTAATTACTTATTTTCAATAAATACTTCTTTTCATTGACTGGAAAGTGGTTATAACTTTACTTATTGCTTGAATAAAAAAAAGGGGATTTCATGTTGATTGTTATGAGATGTGGTCCCAAAGGTATATACTAGATTTATATACCTGGAGGGGCAGAATTGCAACCAATATTATAAATAGGGACGCAGAATTGTGTCGCCATTATTATTATTATTTCTGTCGGGTAGCTCATGTCTCATATATGGATGTTCACTGTTCTTTGAATTATTTGATAAAGTTATTATATTATGATTTGGTATTTAAGGAGGATGATGTTGAGAATCTTAAATATGATGGACGGGTTACGCATGGTTTGTGTGGGCTCTCCAGGATAGATCCTTTTGTTGGATACAATATTATCACCATTAGTTTCTTCGAATACTTGATATCTAGAGTGCGTGTATGATTAAGGTACTGGTAAGGATATAATCTAAATCTGACTACGTGAAGCGCTCTTTAATGATCATTGAAGAATCCGTAAGTGTCAACCTTACACTCCAAAGGATTATGTCACTCAACTGTTATTGTTCTGATCGTATGTCGGATGATTGGTTGGTAATATTTATATTTTTGTACAACTCTATATCATCTAATATGATTTAATTACTTTTCTGTGTTTTATCGGTTTTCAACAAAACATGCATTGTTTTCAAATCATGCTAGTGATTGCTAGAAAGTTAGTTATTATTTCTACTGGACGCCCCTCTGGGATGATGTGCTCACTTTATTCCCACTTTCAGTTTCAGAGATAGATAAAGTAATGTTCGTGGTGATGATCGTTCAAGATATAAAGCTTCGAGGAAATAGAGTTAGTTTGTTGGTTAGCTTCCTTAATATTTATTTTATGTATATATATTGTTTTGCAAAGCAACCCATTATTATATATATATATCATTTGAGAGGTATTTCTATATGTATATTCTCAGAGTGGGTTTAAATTTGGGTTAATATTATTTAAATCTTTTAAGTAAATGCTTAAGAAGATGTTTTAGATCTGTGATGTCTCAGAATGAAGTTTAATCTCTTAGATTACTAAGTAGGTGAATTTTGGGGCGCTACATTATCCACCAACTTCGATTTACCAACAGTTTCTCCTGCCGACGGCTGTTGTTTCCAACCTCGTCGCTACAACTCAAGTAATCATCTCATGGTTACTGGTGTTCCATATCCTAACAACTACTACCACTTGGTGAAGACTAAACCCTTAGCACCGGCGTCTACTGCTTGCTTACTGGAGAGTCTAATACATCCCAAATATGCATCAAGGACATTACCTAGAGGAAATAAAATTAAGTAGTTATTCTTTTATTCTTGAATTGAACTACAAATATTTTTTAGGGTACTGTCACAATCTATGCTTACTACGAAACATTATTGTTCCACACTAAGAAGGGGACTTAATGTTGATGTTGGGTTTTTGATCTCAGGGTAAAATTATCTCTTGTCCTATATAAAAAACATATTGTTTGTGTATGATCTTGATTATTTAAATAATTGAGATTCTAAACTCAAACAACGATAATAGGTGACCTGCACTGATCCCTAGAGCCTACCCATGCATAAATACATCATAGAGCTTCACCCAGCTAAATCTCAGTAATTTATATACATATAATATATTTAACCCATTATCTATATATTTGTACTTTATAACTCAGTATTTACTTCTGTGTTGAATCTCTATTGATTGAACAACTCTTTGATGGAATGACTATAAGTATAGAACAAACTTGTTCTCAGAATGCTACTGATGTTTGTAATGGGTTGTCATCTGACCAAAGTATTTCTTATACTTTCTACAATAACGAGTAGGGATTAATCCCACATAGAGCATGGAATCGTTGTTTGCTTTCGACTTCTTAGGTAACCAGGTGGTTGTTAAGTATTTTAACTAAACTAAACTAAAAGCAAAGTGAATAATGGTTGTGAACAAAAGTAGAGAATACTGGTTAGAGGATTCATCTTCCATCACCAAACATGTTCATTAATCGATTAGAATCAACATCCACTCTCACTTCATATCAATAACCATAAAGTATCCCCACTAGGTGTAATACTTCGTTATGCCTCCATATATCAACACATACTGCAATCGCTAATATTTGAATTCTTTTCCACCAAATAACCTAGTGCTAATTGCGAAGAGACTCAACTTGAGAAAGGAATTAATATTTATGCAACGAGTTATTCATAGGCAATACATCGCACAATCATGGCATATTCAACCTAGGCCAAACTTTACTTGTGACTTTCTTCACGATTAACACCGCTATTAATCACAAGTTACTTCTAGTTATTAGGTTTCTTGGTAAAATTACCTAAAATTCCTAATTAGTCATATATAAGTTATTAAGGATATTTAATTCGCGATTTTAAACATACCAAACAACCAATCATATTACGCGAACACAATCACATAATTTTTATACGTAGTAAAACACGAATGATAAAAAGATATAATGAAAATTAAAACTAACCAACTAGATTGTTTCCCATGTTTAGAACTTCTGATTACATATCCAACCAATAGAATAATCAGCTACTCATGGGTTACTAAAACCCATGGAAAACATACAAAAAAAATAATAAATGAGGAGAAAAAAAGAAAATATCATAGTCCCCCCTTTGAAGGGGTAAACCAAAATTTACTCTCTTTTATGTGGAGAAGTTGTGTAGAAAGTTGTATCTAAGCTTCCCTTTATATAGGCTTTTGTAACCTCTTCTTGATGTATATCAAACTAAGAAACTTGATAACCATTAAATATTTCCACTCTATTTGATCCATATCCAATTAGAACACTTAACTTCCTCAAAATCCAACAAAAAACCTATTTTTCACGTCCAAGGCAAACCCAAAATGCAACTCTGTTTTTCCTTCCCGCACATGCCCAAAAGAGGCCCAACAAAAACCAAATTCAAGTTGGTTTCGCTGTTTTGCTCATACGAACTCGGAATGACCTCATTATTTTTGCGTTGGCTTCATATTTTCATTATCTTAACTAAAAAATGATGGTATGAATTTCTGGATTTGAATGAGTTTAAATATATCTAATTTTCCTCACTTGTAGCACTTCACTTCCTTAGCATTTTTAAAGCCATTTCCACTTCTTTTGGTTGAATCGTCCTAACATGATAAACAAGATAGAAAATAAGAGTGATACATGGTAAAATGAAATTAATATAACTAAAACATGCATGTTGAATTTCGAAACATGTAAATTATGTACCTATTAGCTTGTTGCAATTCCTCCCAATGATATCTGATTGTATAGAATATGCATTCAGAATAGGCTCTTGTGCCACTATCTTCCTTGGCCTTGTTCTATAATAAAAATAAAGATCTAAATGGATTGCCTTCTAGTATAAAACAATTTAAACCTATTCCATGTGTAATGATCCTACATATGAGCCTTTTGGCACCAGATACCAACAAAAACGACCTTGCCATCAATGTTTCAGAAAGAATGCAATTTACGCGAACATATGAGGTAAATAATATCTAAGTGCTAGATAGTCAGGTGCAAGTAAACATGGCAATATCCAAAGCTGGCGCATCATGGCGCCAACACATATTTCCTCACGCTACCGCTCTTTGGTGCCAACAACAATACTTTCAGGCGTTGGTATGCAACAATTTCATCTGGCGTAAGAAACTGCCCACGCCAATACCCCAAGATGGCGCTACTTGGATCCAGTGGCAACATCTTCCGTCGCTGGAAGTTTATGCGCCAACACCATTATCTTCTAGTGCTAGCAAAAGCCAGCGCCCCCATCCTCAATCGTTGGCACACTTGTGCCACCACTTTATCTCCTCCGACGCTGGAGATATCCAACGCCATCACTATCTTCTTGCGATTGCTAGCGCCAACATTTTCCATTTTTGGTGCTTGCTAGCACCTCCGGCCCTTCCATCTACAACTTGGTGGAATGCCAAGCTCTCTTGCAGTGCGAGCTCCATGCGTGTTCCTTGGTACTTTATTTATCCTGGATTGATGTTGTGAGTTATTAGAATCTCCACTTGATGCCCTGATCCAAAAATATCTTATAAGTAAGTATTATGATTAGATAACCAATACTGGGCATCATTTGCAGTACAGGTGTACCCACCATTGTGCATCATCGATGAATTAATCCTATGAACTTGTATCACGATGACATCTCTCACAGAGTGGTGTTACTAGCTTATATCACTCGCAGAGAGACGTCGTGAGATTTTGTTGTCAATATGTCAAGAGCTTGCATCACCCACAGAGTGATACCACAAGCTGTATCAACTTGCATCACTCATGAAGTGATGCCACTACGTTGTATCATTCGAGAAGTGATGGCAATACTTTGCAGTGTCACTGAATCGATGTTAATCATTAACGTGATCGTTCATAACCAGTTTATATCGGTAAGATCAGTATGGTGATGCTCATGCATCACTTTCGACTTCTACAACTCTCGGGCATCAATAATGAGTTGTTATTGACACAACTATCTTTTTAATCATTCATGGTCATTCATCACCGTGAATTGATGTCATGAAGTGCTTTGCTGGAGTGCCCAACTCACTCAAGTGCCAACATCTAGCATCAATTATTAGAAATATCATAACTTTTCTAACTAATGCACACCCTGGCATCACATAAGTTCAACACTCATTAGCGTTGAAGGTCTCTTCTACTTGACTTACCAGGTTCACTTAGTTTATACGAGACTACCTGTTCAGTAGACTTAATACTCTCATTATGAATGATTCATTCTCATATGAATTCTTGGATCAACTACTTGACTAAGTAGTCTTTCATAGATGACTTAATCGACTCAACGGTAGCATTACTATTAATTTATCAAGAGACATCAATTATATCACATGGTGGGATATTCACTAGGATATTGGTATGACGGTCTATGTCATGTATAATGTAATGCTACACCCACAATGTGAAAAAGATTAGGTCATGTAAACATTACAAGGATCAAGAAAGTGGCATGTAATATTCAATCTCCCCTAGAAATGCGAGCACGATTTCTACCACTTTTTCCACTTTCCCGCTATTCCACTACTTCCACTTCTTACTAGATTAGTGTATGATACAACTACTATAAATAGGTCACTCAACCTATTTACAGAGATCTCATACTTACATAGATGAGTCTTATCTCTTTCTTCTCTCAGCTTCCTCTCAGAAAAGCCTTAACAAAGTTGTTTCACAATAAACATTTAATATGAGACATAAGATAGATAACGAACATAATAACAAGCAATATGCAAGAATTATAACAAATATAAGCATGGATTTGACCCTGCGAATATGTAATTTTTACACTTTATGGGTTATCATCCGACCAAAGTATTTTCCGTACTTTCTACAATAACGAGTGGAGTAGCAAGTAGGTATTCATTTCCAAAGAGAGCATGGAATTCTTGTTTGTTTTTGAATCTTAGGTAACCAGGGGTGTTGTTGAGTTTATTAACTAAAGTAAACTAAAAACAAAGTGAATAATGGTTCTGGACAAAGATATAAAATACTGGTTACAGGTTTCATCTTCCATCACCAAACATGTTCATCATTCGATTAGAATCAACATCAACTATCTGTTCATACTAATAACCTAAAGTATCTCCACTTAGTGTAATACTTATTTAAGCCTCCATATGTGAACATATATTGTAATCGCTAATAAATTCGACTTGAGAAAAACATTAACATCTGTGAGACGAGGTATTCATGGACAATACATCGCACAATTGTGGCATATTCAATCTAGTCCAATCTTTACTTGTGGCTTCCTTCAAGATTCGCACCGTTAGTGATCACAAATTACTACTAGTTATAAGGGTTCTTGATAAAATAATATAAGATTCCTAATTAGCTATAAATAAGTTATTTAGGATATTTAATTTACGATTTTAAACATACCAAACAACCAATCATATTACATGAACACAATCACATAATTATTATACGTAGTAAAACATGAACGATAAAAAGAGAATGAAAATTAAAACTAACCAGCCAGATTTATTCCCGTGTTTAGAACCTCTGGTTACACTTCCTACCAGTAGAAGAATCAACTATTCATGGGTTTACTAAAAACCCATGGAAAATAAACAAGAAGAGAAGAAGACGAGAAAATATCCTACTTCCTTCCTTTAAAGGGGTAAACAAAATATGCTCTCTTTTCTGTGGAGAATATCTACAGAAAGTTGTATCTAAGCTCCCTTTTATATAGGCTTTTGTAACCTCCTCTTGACGTCTATTCAACTAAGAAATTGATAACCATTAAATATTTTCACCTCCTTTTGATCCCTATCCAAGTAGAGAACTTAAACTCATCAAATACTAATACCTCCTCTTAAACCCTATCCAATTAGGATACATAACCTCCTCAAAACCCAACGAAAACTCTATTTTCACGTCCAAGGCAAGCCTAAAACGCATTTCTTATTTCCCTTTCCGCACAGGCCCAAAACAAGCCCAACAGAAACCAAATTCAAGTTGGTTTTACTGTTTTACTCATAACTTCTTCGTCTGACCTCAGAACGACCTCACTCTTTTAGCATTGGATTTCTCTTTTCAGTATTTAAAAAATGATGATAATAAATACAAAATTTGAATGAGTTAAAATTGGTCTTTCCATAGGAGACTTCACTTCCTTAATACTTTTATAGCAATTTCCACTACTTTTGGTCGATTCATTCTAACATGAGAAACAAAATAGAAAACAAGAGTAATACACGATCGACTGCAAGAAATATAACTAAAACAACTATATAATTGACACTTAAAATAAGTAGATTATGCATCTATCAGCACTTATCAAATTTTCCCACACTACGAGTTTACTAGTCCTCGAGCAAACTACCTGCCTAAACTAACCTAACTCACTTTTATATGAATCAAGGTTACCTTAGTTTGTGTAACAAGGCTTTAAACCACTAGGTTCCCCTAGAGGACGAGTTATAATCTTGTGATGGTTTATAGAATATTTACCCACAAAATATACTCCAACCACTATTTAATCCAAAGCCACAAGCATCCAAAGAACTATGGGTACATAAATTTTCTCCACCTAATTTCAAGAAGTTAGAAGTACAAGAGAAAATTTCAAAAATAAATACACTTAATTGATAATAAAGAGAGTGTAATGTGCTAAAACAATAAAAGTGATGCCTCCTCCTTACGATGGAAAACAACTTCGAGAGCATCCAATAAGTATTTCACCTTGACTTCTACCTCAGCGGTTGGTCACTCATAAAACGATAAAAATAGATCTCTCATGTGTGCAATAAGGAATAAAAAAAGAGAATACTTACATACGGAAAGGTGACGTTTATTTTTAATTTATGATGATAATCTCAAATAAAGGAAATCAACCATATGTAAGGATGAGAATGCTCACTCACCTTCTTATCTGATCTACATGCAACACCACTCTTACAACGCCAATTAGAAACATCTTCGTCTTCGGTTTTAACTTTTGATGATAACTCTCGAACTTCGTAGAACTTTGACAATTTGTATTTTTTTCTTCAATTGCTTGTTGTTTTAAAACTTCTTTATTTATTCTATTCCATATTAATGTATGTTTGTTATTTATTTTTTCTTTTCATTTTCGTAGGATAAGGAACTTTAACACTTGATTCTTCACAATTTTGGTATTGTCATGGTAAAAGAAATTCATATATATATATAATTTTATTTTATTTTTCTTTTTTACTTTCTCTGTACTTTGGATATATAATTGCACTCTTTCTATTGTTGCTTGTAAACCTTAAACGTCTTCAACTTCTTCATAAATTTTTTGTTGCTTAATTTGTTGATGATGGTGGTATGTTTCTATGGTCACTGCTTCAAGAGAGTGGTGCTGACTGCAATTCATACTACAAGAATGAGGTTTATTCGTAATTTGGATGTCACCCTCATGATTGACATAATTTACACTCAAGAGATTAAAAAGTACTTAAGGGATACGAGGTTGAGTAGCTCTTCATTCTGCTCGAAGTTACAACATAAGAATACACTCGAAATGGATATTGAAAGCTTAGTTGCCTCACCCAAAGGGTAGTATCCGCTAATGATTGATTATCTCTCTAATATTACAGTCTTTCTTCACCTAATTATCACCGACATGGTTAAGTTCATCATGATTACTCTCTCAAAGATTAAGAACACCTATTGTGTAGTATTCTCTAGTCATTCTAAGTTCCGTTATTCGGTAAGAATTCCGTATGTAAACTTAGCTAAAAGTATACTACATGGATCTAAAATCTCTAAAAGTTAGAGATTTCCTGCAAATATTTACAATTTTTTTTTTTTTTAATATACTATCTAAAAGTGAATACTAATTAAAATACAAAACTTATATGCAAATACTCCCCCACACTTAGACTTTACATTAACCTCAATGTAAATTGACTCGTCCAATGTAAAACTTAAGATGGGAAAACCTAATAATGATATGCAAACTATAAAAACTAAAAAGGAAAAGGAAATAACTACGAAACCAATGAGTTTCCTCCTTGTAGATGGTGGGTTTTTAACAAGGATAAAATAGTAAATCACCTCTCAAGACTCTGGTCTGAGAAATACTAAACTTTTAAAATTTTGTAAAAGAATTCTCGGGTAAGCGCTTATCCCCACTCTCTCTCAGGCGCATATCCCTGTCCTATCTCTATATGTCTGGCCAACATATATGATCAAATTGATGAATTTAATAAATATTCATCACTACACAAAATTATCAGAACAACACTGGCGCACACAACAACCTTCCCAGATGTTCTATGATTTTTACATGAAATCTCTTAGGCTCCTAGATGGATTGCCCACTAGAATAAAGCAATTTCAGTATTGTTTGCGGGTGTTATATTCCACAGCTGAATCCCCAAAATTACCTATGTTAATATTCATGTTCAAATTGAGCAATATAAACCTATATATATATTTAATTAAAGTGCCACAACTGTGCTTAAATTAAAATATCAAAATATGACAACACAATCTCATAGCTTCTACTAGCTAAAAATCCCACCTCAGTTGCATTGATCCTTTGCTTAAAGAGACAACTAATGCAAACAAGTGAATTTTTTTTCGAATTAGGGTTTTAAAAAGCTTCACAACACTCATAAACGTGTCAAAATACTTCCAAACCCTAATTATGATTTGAAAATAAATTCGCAACACTTGCAAACATTGCAAAAGTGTGACAAAAAGTATTCCAACCCCTATTTAGGGTTTGAAGATGAATTCACAACACTTATAACATTGCAAAAAGTGTGACAAAAGGTGTTTCAAAGCCTAATTAAGGTTCGAAAATAAATTTGCAACACTTGCAAACATTGCAAAATGTGTCAAAAGGCATTACAAACCCTAATTTCGAAAAAAGGGAGTTTTAACCCTAATTTTTAAATGCGTCTTGCTCTCTAGAGCAAGGCTTGCACGAATTCATCCCTAGCATGAACATCATGCTTCTCTCCGAATATTTGACAATTTTACTCTTTTACCCTCAACATGTAAGGTTGAGTACAACGAGTAAAATATGAGCGTTTTGCTTCATGTTCAAAATTTTGACGTCTAGACTCTTATTAAAATTTTGATGTCTAGACTCTTATCAAATTTTGACGTCTAGATTCTTGTCAAAATTATGATGTCTAGACTCCTATCAAATTTTAACGTCTAGACTCTTACCAAAATTTTGACGTCTTGCTTCTTTTCAAAAGATGACAGTTTACTCTTTTACTCTCAATATGTGAGGCTGAGTACAAAGAGTAAAACATGAGAGTCCTACTTCAAGACTAGAGCTTGGCGCTCCTCCTCTCCTCTCTTCACGTGAGGACCAAGCTTGGCGCTCCTTCTCTTCTCCTTTCATGTGAGGGCCAAAGCTTGGTCTCACGTGAATAAATTAGGGTTTTCACAAATCCTAAACTATACTAGGCCTCTCTCACATATATCTTTCGTATGAGGCTTCACATACAATCTCTCATGCTCAACAACATAAACTTATCTTTTCAAAAATAAACATGTCAATGCAAAATTGACTAAGATGGACACACTATTTCATATTCATAAATAAATACATATTTCTAGTCTGCTAGACTCAAAAGCTATTCAAGCAAGATGTATATATTTTATTTTAATCCGTTAGACTCATCAACTAGTCAAGCGGGACACATTTATTTTATTCTGCTAGACTTACTAGTCAAGTCAAGCAAGATAGACTCATCATCTAGTCAAGTAAGACGAGTCTTCAGTCAAGAGACCCATTGAGTAGGTCTCAGTTTACTTAACATTAGTATTGTTTAATACTATAATATTACACAAGACATCAAACGTCACAAATGGGGGGATACTAATTAGGGTTTTGGTTCAGCGGTCTACGGTATGTGGTGCACCAGTGCACTAGAAAGATCAATAGAAGTTGAGTAGAGGAGTGGTGAGTTGAGTAAGCAACTATTCAACCGCAATTGAAGTGGAAAGCAGTTGTTAACACCTTCTCCACTTTCACCATTCCACCACTACTCAACCATCGACAGTTTCTTCCAGAAAAGAGGTCGAGTGCTTACAATAGCTATGATATAAATAGGTGTTCAATCTATTGAACAGACAAGAAAGTGGACAAGTCTCCTTCACGATAACAAGTTTACAATTAAACAAGTCTAAAAACAGGGCAATTCAAGTTAATCAATCTTGATCATTCAACCTTATCATATAGAAGACTTGTTCATAATTATTCACACCAACTACATCCATCAGAGTCTGATACTCTGACCTTATTTTTCTCTCGTTTTCCTGCCTAAGACCAACCCTTCTCTTCCTCACTTTGTGACTAAAGCAAGACTGGAACGGCTATTGCTTGGTTTACGCCAGGATTTTTCAGATTGATCTCTCGAATCTAAACAAAGTACTTCAACAATACAAATATTTAAGGATTGATGAATTATCACCTGCTCACCCTTTTTTCCTAAAATAGCCCTATATTCGTTTTCCCCACAAACACTCATATTCATCGCTTAGTTTAACGTTCTCAGCCTTACCTTATGGTTATCATCTGTATACCAACAATTTGAATATCTGGGGATCTACCCAGATAACAATCTTCGATTCTAATAACAAATTCACACAAATGTTAGCATAAGATAGAAATAATAAAACTGTTATTTGATGGAAGTTAACCCCACACTTAGTGTTTTCTACACTTGGAGATGTATATAGAACATCAAACAAAGAAACTTCTATAGGTTCCTCTCGCACAATGTTAGAATTAAAATCATCTAATAGTGGATACTTAGCAACAAAGTAATCATTAAGAATCTTAGAAGTACAAATACCCAACCCTGGGTGAGGTAGTTCCTAAAAAATTGGGTTAATAACTCTTTGAGGAACTATTTCGATTAGGGGAGGATGACAATCACATAAACTTTTAGATATAAAGTTAGAAAAACCTTCAAATTGCAATCCTGAAGAGTGATTCATCACTTCGTTAGCAAGCTCTATTGGTGTTTCTATTTAATAAATTGGTTTGGTTTCATTCTCCATTAACATCTCTACAACACTCTCATTATTGGAATCGAGCCACTCTCTAAGAAAATTTTCTCCTGTGTAAATCCTAGGGTAATTTATATGAGTCTCCGAAGAAAAAATAACCGGGTCTACTACTTTCAAATAACTTGTAATTAAGATATTTTTTTTCAGTCTATGCTTTTGACTATGTTACACCATTCATAACAATGGTTCTGTTATACCAAGTCTCCTCTTTTTGAATAGGTGAATCGTTATTATGATCCAAAGTTGGACTAACTTCATCATTATTGCAAGGACTTTCGAAAGGTTGCTCATCTTCATAATCATTATCAATCAAATATTCTTTAACGTCCTTAGGAATTTCATAATGGTTTTATCTTTGAGCCAAACTTATTCCTTATTCTTATTCTTAACGAGTTGAACAATTTGTTCCATATTCCTTTGTAATTATTTGTGTGATTGTTCCCAATCGTAGTGTCGTTGATTTTGTTATTGCGACTCTTGCATCATGGTAGTGATAAAATATGCAAAACTAGATAATTTTTATCAAGAGCATAACCCTAGTTAGTAATTCGCCGAATTATTCGCAAATTTTACCAAATGATTAGGGATCGAATAAAACGGCCGTATTACTCCAACACCGAACCTAGTCTGCATCCTTTATGGGCTCACCGAATAATTCACGAATTATACGAATTCACGAATAAGTCGGTCGGTTAATTCGTTACCAGGTTTTCTATTTATTTCCATTTCCGCAATTTAAGGGAGCTTAATGGGCCTTTTATTATACGCCCACTTAGCCTAAAGCTCATAACACCACTTTAATAAATGTTTTTACAAAAATCATGACAAGGGGATTCGATCTTGTGATTTCTCTTTTATTAACTAGAGTGTGAACCAGTGAACTACACATTATTTGATGCTTACAAAGTATATACTATATATATAATTCATTTTAAAATGTAAAATCATATCATCTCCGACAGTAATATGCTAAAAGGCCACTTCATATAACTTAGTATGTGCCGAATTTTCAATACCGAATTCATCTCTAAAACGAATTATACACGTATGATGGGATTTTAGATTACCATATATAAATAACCGCAATCGCACAACGTCTAACAAGTAGAAAACGGCAAGTACGAGTCGAACCCACAGAGAGCGGGGAAATACTGCAATCAATATCTCTAATCAACTAACCAGAAATAATATTTATGGAGTTTTAGGTTTATAGATAAAATAATAAAACTAACTAAACTAACAAAATAATTAAGCAGAGAGAGTCAGTAACCAGGGTTTTCAGTATCCACCACTATTTCTATTTAATTACTGAAGTGAAACATAACTCATGAATATTTAGAGTCGCAAATATTACTGGGAAGCCCTAAACATGGTGCATCAAAAAGCCCTAGTCTCAAGCATACACCATAAAATTGCGTTAGCGAGAAAATTGTAAGAAACTAATTATAGGTCCACAAATAATACCTGACTATTCTAAGCATACCCCATCAAAGGATTTAACCCAAGCATGAAATATCAAATAAGTAGACAAATATATTTGCAACAAGTAGATTTTCAAAATAACAACTGTATACCAGAAGCATGGAACATCAAAAACCTAGGCCAAGCATGTACCATCAAAAGACGTCACAATTGTTTAATGAAATTCAATAAATCAAAATCATGGAATTAATCTATTCAAATCATAATGTTCTGTATCAAATATTTTATCTAATTGATCTAAAACTTTAAGTGGTTTCAACATAAACCCTAGTTACAAATTAATTAGAACATGGAGATGGATTTCTTAAAACCCATAAAACTAATTAGAAAAACTAGAAGAAGAAAAGATTAAACCCTTTTTTAGTTTTTTCTCCTGTATCTTTCTCCGTCCGTATGTTACCAAGAAAATCTCCTGTACACTTTTTCTAGCCGGCCGCAGACTCCTGTACAGACTCCAATCAGAACTCCCCCCAAAAAAGAACCTATCTCTTACGCTTTTATACCCTCAAAAATTCTGAACTGAGTTTGACCTTTCAGAGCCTGTTTCCTTTTTATACTTCTATTTAGCCTTTAGCTTTGACTGTAGGCCTAGGTATTCTATAGCCCATCCAACTGGCCTTCCACCTTTTTTTCCATTAGTTGTCATCGAACACCTAGCCCACTAACTTCACCCAACAGTCACCTAGGCTATACCCCACCTATCATGCCAACACTAGCTAACTTTTGTGCACTAATTCTTTTACTGCCACCAAGAGAAAGTCCAACACTCTCTTATCCCTGTATACGTCCAAACAAATCAAAGTTAACACCTCAGCTAGCCAACATCCATACTCTTTAGATCAGCCCTTTTTTCTCTAGCTATTCGCCTCAACAACGCCTACCCAACTCCATACTTCTCTGTTCAGTATAAAAGAAGTCTCTGACGCACCTACTGCCTACAACAGACTCCTATCTGTCTCCTTTTTTTCTTTAGCCTCCTACCAATCACGTGAAGACCAAACAGAAACTGTTTCCAGCCATACTTAGCTAGCTGTTCCTGATGCCTTACTCTAGCCAATACTCAATCACTGCCTGACTTATAAGAGGCTTGTCTATTTAGACCTTCAAGAGAAGTGAATGAAACCTCAAGCACACGAGAGAGATACGCAACAACTCTCGTACAGGAAGTTGTTGGACAGTGCGGTGATCGATAGTCTGTGGCTTCTGTTCAGCAGAAAATAACCTATCCACCTCACGTACCAGTATTTTTCTTCTTTTAATTCACATGTTGTTGCTCTTTTAATCGAATTTCAGGCTCCATCACACAGCTAACTAAAAGCACTGCATCGACACTAGTATTTTAGCCCATTTAACCGTATTTAGTCGTAACTTCGAATTTTATGTAAACCGCCTATTAAAACAATAAAATGATAAAGTAGAATAAATTGAAGCGCTAACAAATATAGATTAAGTGGTAAAAATATATGAATTAAGTGCTTATCAAATACCCCCAAACCTATATTTTGCTAGTCCTCGAGCAAAACTAATCTAAAAAGAATAAAAATCCTAACTCACTTTCGCAGGAATCGCGACTACATTTAGCATATCTAATAATCCTTTAAACCCCTAAGTGGCCTTAGCGGACGAGTTTTGTCTCGTGAGGGTTTACAAGAGGTTTACCCACAAAACTTGTACTCCAATTTCTAGCTACCTGTGAACGATTTAGAATTAGACACTAAACAAGCTATTTAGTTGGCATACTAAATTCTGCGACTATAAGAATCATTACCCTGTATGAATCCAATTACTGTACACGAGTTTGCACTCAGCATACTAAAATTCATAAAAAATGCAACTCTACTCAAATAATCATTGAACATCTAAAATTAGATAAATTCACATTGCTCGAAATCAATCAAATTCAAACACAGGGATAGAATAGAAAATGAAAATTGAAGTAATGAATGGTGCATATGTTGACTAAGGTGAACGAGGTTTCCCATATCTGTGTGAAGGTCAGTGCCAGGATGAATCATATTTTATTATTATTATTTTATATACATTTTTTCCTTTTTTTTTCTTTTTTTTTCTTCTTTTTTTTTATGACTACATGATTAGATCTTTTGGATCTAAGCGCATGCTCCTTTTCAGCAGATTACATGATAGTTCCCATGGATCCTGCATTCCACGCTTGCTTAGGCGACGGAGACAGGGAAAACACACACATATTGCTATCAAAGTGTCAATTTTCATTTATTTTTTTTGGATAAGAATTAAAAATGGCTTGATCTCAACACTCTATTTCATCCAGGCGGCGATAACAATTTGATACTGGGCCCCACCAAATCACTTAGAGAAACATAAAATTGCAAAAATAAAATAGAAAATGATATGATTATGATGATTCCGAGATATGCTTGTTCAATGATTATCATGTTATTTCTAACACCTGAGTGCATTCAGATATGAATAGACCATTTAGCTGGGCACACCAATTCCTATAAATAAGAGCTATGTTTACATCTATCTAGAATGGTTAGTGTCATCCTGAATAATTCACATGTTTCTAAATTTCGGAGTTTCTTTATTGGCATCAATTTTCGGAAACTCTACTCCCAAACCTAAATTTAACATTGTCCTCAATGTTTTAAACTGTGCAACCTAGAATGGTATGCAATAAATATAAATAAGAGATATAAATGTAAATTAAAGAGAAATGATTGGAACGTCTCACCTGATTGACGCAAGAAAAGCAGTATTCTCTGTAACACATATCAAACGATAGTAATAACAAAGAACACCAAAAATAAAAATAAAAAAAAATCCTAAAATGAAAATAAAAATCTACCTACTGGATATGTACAGAAAGAATCCCCATACACTAATAACCTGAAAACTTGGGGATCAACCCAAAATACAATATATACAAATGCCAGTTTCACAATTATATTATGGCGACAAGGAAACACTGAAACTATCAAAAATAAGGGATTACCCCCAAACCTAGTTTTCACGACACTCGGAAGTTCGTAAGAACATAATATGGGGATAAAATAGGGATTGGGGAAATATCAATCGGTTTGTGCACGATGTCAGGAACAAGAAAGTCCTCTGGATATTTGGATGCAAAGTGATCCAACAAAACTTGAGAAACACACAATTCTAACCCTAAATTAGGCAACTTTTGAAAGTCTAGGGGTCTAGAAAAACCTTTAAGTCGGGTGAATGATCTTGTGAGATAGATTCATCTATAGAATTAGGAAAATCATCTACACAATCATCTACACAATCATCCACAGGGTCATCTGTATGTTCTGTTTGGAACTGAGAGTCACTAAAAGATTGATCATCATCATCAGCATATAATCTTTGGATTTCCAAGACTCTAAATCTTTGTTCCAAACTAGGCGAGGTGTGTTTATAATACTTCTCATATATCATTAGAGGATCATCGTCACTTACCTCATTCGAAAAATCAACCTCATGGTACTGGAGTCGATACTTAACACCTGTGACTGAACGATGTGGATGCCAAGTTCCATATATGAGATGATTATAAGCATAAATTTCCTTATATTCTGGCCCATACATTAATTCCCCCATCGTCATCCCAGATGACGTCTTCTGAGAAGAATTCATCATCCTTGAAAGAGTACCTGAAATAAAATTCTAAATTAAAAACAAGTAAAAAGGAAAAAATAAATCCTAAAAAAATAAAATAAAAATAAAAATATATACAAAATAAAAATAAGACCTAAACTACGATTAGAAAATTAAAAATACTAATTACAATATTCCACAACCGCTCCCCGGCAGCGGCGCCAAAAATTGATGGGATTTTAGATTACCCTATATAAATAACCGCAATCGCACGGCGTCTAACAAGTAGACAACGGAAAGTACGGGTCGAACCCACAGAGAGCGGGGAAATACTGCAATCAATATCTCTAATCAACTAACCAGAAATAATATTTATGGAGTTTTAGGTTTATAGATAAAATAATAAAACAAACTAAACTAACAAAATAATTAAGCAGATAGAGTCAGTAACCAGGGTTTTCAGTATCCACCACTATTTCTATTTAATTACTGAAGTGAAACATAACTCATGAATATTTAGAGTCGCAAATATCACTGGGACGCCCTAAACATGGTGCATCAAAAAGCCCTAGTCTCAAGCATACACCATAAAATTGCGTTAGCGAGAAAATTGTACGAAACTAATTATAGGTCCACAAATAATACCTGACTATTCTAAGCATACCCCATCAAAGGATTTAACCCAAGCATAAAATATCAAATAAGTAGACAAATATATTTGCAACAAGTAGATTTTCAAAATAACAACTGTATACCAGAAGCATGGAACATCAAAAACCTAGGCCAAGCATGTACCATCAAAAGACGTCACAATTGTTTAATGAAATTCAATAAATCAAAATCATGGAATTAATCTATTCAAATCATAATGGTCTGTATCAAATATTTTATCTAATTGATCTAAAACTTTAAGTGGTTTCAACATTAAACCCTAGTTACAAATTAATTAGAACATGGAGATGGATTTCTTAAAACCCATAAAACTAATTAGAAAAACTAGAAGAAGAAAAGATTAAACCCTTTTTTAGTTTTTGCTCCTGTATCTTTCTCCGTCTGTATGTTACCAAGAAAATCTCCTGTACACTTTTTCCAGCCGTCCGCAGACTCCTGTACAGACTTCTATCAGAACTCCCCCAAAAAAAGAACCTATTTCTTACGCTTTTATACCCTCAAAAATTCCGAACTGAGTTTGACCTTTCAGATCTTGTTTCCTTTTTATACTTCTATTTAGCCTTTAGCTTTGACTGTAGGCCTAGGTATTCTATAGCCCATCCAACTGGCCTTCCACATTTTTTTCCATTAGTTGTCATCGAACACCTAGCCCACTAACTTCACCCAACAGTCAGGCTATACCCCACCTATCATGCCAACACTAGCTAACTTTTGTGCACTAATTCTTTTACTGCCACCAAGAGAAAGTCCAACACTCTCTTATCCCTGTATACGTCCAAACAAATCAAAGTTAACACCTCAGCTAGCCAACATCCATACTCTTTAGATCAGCCCTTTTTTCTCTAGCTATTCTCCTCAACAACGCCTACCCAACTCCATACTTCTTTGTTCAGTATAGAAGAAGTCTATGACGCACCTACTGCCTACAACAGACTCCTAGCTGTCTCCTTCTTTTCTTTAGCCTCCTACCAATCACGTGAAGTCCAAACAGAAACTGTTTCCAGCCGTACTTAGCTAGCTGTTCCTGATGCCTTACTCTAGCCAATACTCAATCACTGCCTGACTTATAAGAGGCTTGTCTATTTAGACCTTCAAGAGAAGTGAATGAAACCTCAAGCACACGAGAGAGATACGCAACAACTCTCGTACAAGAAGTTGCTGGACAGTGATCAGGAGCCATTCCATCTTCAGGTGATCGATAGTCTGTGGGCTTCTGTTCGGCAGAAAGTAACCTATCCACCTCACGTACCAGTATTTTTCTTCTTTTAATTCACATGTTGTTGCTCTTTTAATCGAATTTCAGGCTCCATCACGCAGCTAACTAAAAGCACTGCATCGACACTAGTATTTTATCCCATTTAACCGTATTTAGTAGTAACTTCGAATTTTATGTAAACCGCCTATTAAAACAATAAAATGATAAATTAGAATAAATTGAAACGCTAACAAATATAGATTAAGTGGTAAAAATATATGAATTAAGTGCTTATCAACGTAAGTATGTCGTTCCGAATTACGAACCGGTGAACGGATTTTTGACCGAATATGACTTTTACGAATCCGAACAATACTCGTACTTTTGGCGTTTTGTATGTTTTCCGAATTTCGAATTGCTAAGTAGGAGTATAACTATCCTCCCATCCTTGTGACTGTTCACTTACATACCCACCATAAGGTTGTTGGTATGTGTGAGAATAACCATAAGTTTCTGTAGGATATTGACCACAACTAAAAGATTAGCTTTGATTATACCTTTGGTATGGTTGGTAGTTGTCATAAAACTGAGATTGAAAACCATATTGATTAGTATCATGATATGTTTGATCTTGTACACCGGTGTACATGTTATTTCCAAGCGGAACTATGACGACTCACAAGAATAAAAGAAGAAAAAAATCTAACTATGAACTAAAAAAAAGAAAAAAAGAAAAGTGATACTCACAACCTGTTTTCATAATATATCGTCCGTTTTGGAAGAGCATCTAACCCCTTCAACAAGTTGTGAACACCATGAAAACTTAAAAACCTGAAAACACTAAAGAAAAACGTAAAAATATCCTAAACTACTAAACAAGCTAAAAAAACAAATCGATAAGGACTATTCCCCGGCAGCGACGCTAAAATTCGATGTATGTCGTAAGTACAACAAATTACTTAAGATGTTTCCCACTAATACTAACAAGTAATATAATGGTAGTAAGGATCTTTCCCATGAAGAGACGTGTATTTGATATGTTATTAAGATTAACAAACAAGACTAAAAGTAAATACCAAAAGAGGGTTGATTAAAGTTGATAAAAATATAACAATAAGAAGAATAGTGATTAGGAAGTTCTTCGTTGTCACCATACGCTAACTCAATTAGTATACTTATTTATCTTTCTTTAAAATCATTCATCACAAACCGCATAATAACAATAACCTCCACTATCCCCAAAAATCCTTCTATCACTGGATACTGAAGCGCTCGACTACCATATTTTATCCATCTGAGCCACCAAAAATAAGCTCTCAATGTGTAACCCAGTCGAATGCATTAGGGTTTGTGAATTTAGGGTGATCTAGCGTCAAACACATAAGCTCGGTATGCTTAATAGTGTTGTATTCACACACGGTTGCTCCACAGAATCCCTTTGCAACATGTTATCTACTTGTGTAGGGGATGATCGACAATTATGGATCGTAACTCTCTCCTAGCATTATAATGGTCAATAGATTCATTCAATTCCACACTTTAACAATCTAAAAACTAATCATAAACTTTAGATATAGTGGAAAAGAAATGACGAGATGATTAAAACTCCCAATAAACTTGTATAACTAATAAAGCATGACGCTTAGAACATTGAATTTATCCTTAATTAACAAGAAGATTAGCTACTCATATTACAAAGAAAAATAAATAATAAGAAGAATGGTTTCTCCATGAGTAAACCCTAGGTTTTGGAATGTGGATTGTAGTATGGGAACTAGAAGGTATTTTGTTTGAGCCTTAAATGCATTCTTTTATAGCCTTAAATTCTTGCCCCTCAAGTATCTTCTCTTCCTAGGGTTTGGAATCCTTCTGGGACCATGTTCCCTTAATCTAGAAGTCAAAATACATCAAAATGTTTCTAAGAGGTTTGCCTCAGTCGGCATGGTCGATTCCATGAACTGTGCCAACTTTAAGACCAAAATTTCTCCAAGTATATACCCTAAAAGTTGTTATAGTCAGCATGGTTCCAACTGTGCCAACTTTTATGTTGTAGATCACTTTTTCTTGCTTCGGTAATTTTTCCATAAATTTTTCATCCGACCTCAGAATGACCTCAATCTGTTTGCGATGGCTTCTTATTTTCATTTTCTACAAGATGATGATAAGAAATCCTGGACTTTCAGGATCACTTCCTTACTTTGTGGTTGTTCTTGTGTTTTCACATTATATACTCTTTTTTGCTGTACTTTTTCCACTTCTCTTAGCTCTAAGTACTTAAATACTTGGAGTGCCTCATTTCATAGCTCTTTTATATCCATTTCACTCTTTTTAGGATGATTCATCTAATATGAGACATAAGATATAAAAGAAATATAATAACAAGTAATATGCAAGAATTGTAACAAATATAAGCATGGATTTAAGCGTAAGAATATGTAAATTGCGTACTTATCACCAACCTCTTCAATTGGTGATAAATCATCATTGTTTCTCTTAAGAATCTTCTATTTCTTGTTTTTCTCTGACCCTTCTTGGGCCACCTCTTATTCATGTTGTTCATTGTTGAGTGCTTCCTCTTCTTGAACTAAAAACTCATCGAGATACTGATTATTTACAATTAAGTTCCTAATTTTCCAAGGTTCTTCTTCGTGTGAAGAATCTTAAGATGGTTTCATGACCCCTTTGTTTTTCCCTCGCTCATTTTCGACCATTTTTTGTTTGGATTACAAGTATGATGAGGAGGCAAAAGAGTATTAACGACGGTTTTTGGATGGTAAACCCATTCATTCTGATATTTCAATATCAATGGGTTGTGTGGGGAAGTTAATCAAATTTCAGGTAGAACACACACCATTGATTACAATTATTTGAGTGGGTTATGAATCGATTTGCCGACGATTACAACTATTCATGTGGTAATGAATCGATTAAGTTTAAAATGACTAAGGTTCGGGCGTGTAAAACCACAAAGAGTTTGAACAAAGTAAAGTTTATACTCTTGATATATAGAGTGTGTGCAAATTATTCGAATTTTAAATTTTATGAACGGTTCGGTCAAAATGAAGAACCAATGTATGAACTATTATTCCTCAATGGAAGCCAAAAAGAGAGCTAGAAATAAAAGACTTTTATTCACTCATCTTCTGTAGAGTAAACTCGTGTTGGCACTTGGGCAAGTTAAGAAGCCCCAAACTCGTCGTTTTTCGGGAGCCCCAATTTGTTGTTTCAGAGATAATGAATGGTATCCCATAATCGATTCGAGTTTTACTTACCGGGTTCAAACATTTATATCTTTAGTATGTCAGAACTATATGAATTTTAAACTCAGAAAATGATTTTTTCAAAGTGAAAAAACCAATTACGAACCATTATCTCCTACACGATTTGAGTTTAACTTATATTATTCAGACATCTATATCTACAATGAGTCCGAACTATATGGTTTTCGTACATAAAGGTTGGTTTGATCAAAAATGAAGAAACCAATTTACGAACGATTATCGTCATAATCGATTAAAGTTCAAATTTATGGGTTCAAAATTTTTAAAATAAAATGCACACAAGCTATATGAATATTGAATACAAAGTCATGTCTCGACTAGAATGAAAAACAATATACGAACTAGTATCCCCATAAATCAACTAAAGTTTAAATTTATGGCTTTAAACGTTTTCAAGGACAAACAAATAGAACCATCCAATCAAATAGTTAATTGGTTTTATTTTAGTTATTGCAAAATCAAACTGTAGATGTATATTTCTTGGCACATAATAGTTGAGTGGAAAATTCCCACTTTGGGTGCTGGCATAGATAAGGCTCGCTTCATTCACATTCTTATGATATGACTGATAGACACATTTCTGTGTCTCGTTTAAGTATAATGTCATATATTGTTAGTTCTTATTTTTGTACTAATTTTATCTTTTTATGTGTTTATAGGTATTTTTAGCAAAAACTCAATTTTGAAAAGAAAATGGAAAGCGATAAAGACACCCAAGGGCACCACCCTTCTTTCATTTTCAAAACAGAAAATGGCAGGAAAATATCTTTTACGCATGAGAGAGTTCTGATAAGTTTGGGAAACAATTTTTAAGGATTTAAAAAGGAGATTTCGGTATATACACATGTGGAAACAATCAAAACATATCAAAACACGTCAAAGATAGAGTTTCACGCTATCAAAATAGTTGAATGTTCTCACTTGCTGCTGGAAACATATTTGTTTTGGGTTTGGGATAATCACGAGTTGGAATCTGTTTTGGATAGTAGTTTGGGTCCTTATCGATTAAGGAAAAGTTAAAAGGTTTTCTTAAACATATATAAGGTGAAACATATCATAAAAATAAAGGGAGAAAAGTTGGGAGAAAAATTTCTGCTTGAGGAAAAAGAAGAAGAAGAAAACAGACTACATTAGAAAATAAGTCGCAAGAGAAACCGTCATTTTTCCTTCCTCTTTGCTGCGACGAAGAACTGTCATTTATTTGACAATGTTCTTTTTTCTTTCTTTTTAGCAACATAAAATATATTGTTTACAACAAATATAACCGTATCAATTTTTTGTGCTACTTTTCCTTTTCTTTTCTACTTGTAAAACACCTTGAGCCATGAATAAAATTATTGAGAGAGTTACACATGGAGAACTAATCATCACACCGAGGGAATGAAGGAAGCTATCTACTACATGATTTCAGCAAGAATGTTCACCCTAAACATGTTGTTTCGCTTATCAATGAGTTAAAGGTGAAGTAAATTGATCTAAATAAAAAATACCTTGGTATTCCCTTGTTCATTGGTAAAAACAAAATTGAATCTTTCAGTCATCTCTTTGAACATTTTGATAATAAAGTTACGAAATGGAAAGGAAAGCAGCTTACTCAAGCTGGTAGATCCATAATGGTGCAACATGTTTTGAAATATTCTCTTATATACCACATGTCTACTTTTCTTATTCTCGATACCATAATCCCGAAAATGGAACAATCGCAACGGGATTTTTGGTGGGGAAAGACTCATTCAGGTGGTACGTACATGGAAAAATAGAGGGAAATTCACTCATACAAACTTCAAGAAGGTTTGGGATTTAAGGATTTAAAAACTATTAATAAAGCTATGTTAGCTAAGTTGGCATGGTCTCTCTTATACTCTCTGAATGAGTTGTGGGTCAAACTCTTGAAGTGCAAATATTTCAAAAATTGTCATCCTTTGCATGCTAGGAAACCATTAGACTCATCATGGATTTCAATAGGTTTAAAAATTATTAGAGAAAATACAATTTGGGAAGTCAAAAATGGGCAAAGCATCCATGCATCCATAGATAATTGAATACCAAATGCAACTTATCCTCTTTGTCATAGTTATCCAAACCCTAATATGCTAGTTTCTTATTTCATTATCACATATACTAGGTATTGGGATGTAGAGCTCATTAACAATTTTTTTACTATGGAAAATGCTCAAAAGATCATCAATATTAGAAATCCTCTCACTGGGGAGGACAAATTAATCTGGTTGCGTACCAAGAATGGGGAGTTTTTAGTTAAAACTGCATATAAGGCTCTAACAGGTGAACTTAATTACTTGCATAATCCAGATCCACCCCAATCTATCTATAAATCCCTTTGGAACTTACCCATTTTACCTAAAATCCAACTCTTCATTTGGAAATGTACTTCCCACATGTGCCAGACTTTCTCAATACACAAACCAAATATATCCTTGTTGCTTGTGTGATACAAATTCAGTCGAAACAGCTGAATATCTTTTTCTTCACTGTCCATATGCAAAGTTAGTTTGGGCTAACACTCCTTTTGATCACTATGTGTCTTCGGTTGATATCTCTATGATTACTATTAGAAACTGGTTTGATAAATGGTTGAAGAGTGATGTTAGTCTAACAACTAAAAAAATACATTTTCACAATATATTGGTGTATATGGAGAGATAGATGTTTTAAAATCTTTCAAAATAAAATTGTTACACCCTTGAACACTGCCAGTTATGCTTTGAGACTAATAGCAAACCTGGATTGTTATATGTATGCACCATCTTCTATGCCAGCTTTGTATCCAACAGTTATCCAAGCTCCTGATCATAGTGGTTTGCCTAATAATTGTCACATACTATGTTGTGATGCTAGTTTTGATTCAAATACTAATGAATCAACTTCTGGTATTGTGTTAACTGATGCAACAAGGGTATTCAAGGGTTGCAAACTCATCAAAGGAATAGCTAGGTCAACTGAGGAGGCAGAATGCATGGCCATATTTGAAGTAATTAACTGGCTGAAAAGTAAAGACATTGGCACGTTCTGCATTCGAAGTGATGCAAAAATGCAGTCACTTATTTGAATAAGAATAATCACCAACTGTGTTGGTTTAATCAGACTGTTTTAGATTGTAATTATTTATTAAACAATTTTTCATTCTCAAGAATGGATTATGTTAATAGAACATATGTTTCTACGGGTGATAAAACATCTAAGTATTGTAGGAGGAATAATGTAATAGATCAATGGTGGGGGTGAAGAGCCTGACTTTCTCACTTTTATGTAATCTTGTTTGTTTGGAATGAAACTTCTTTTCTTAACAATAAAATAAAATAATAATTAACGAAATGATAGTCTTGCAGAGTTTCTAATTGATAACATGATTTTCTTAATTATTTTTTATTCAATTTGACAGGTTATGCTCATATTAACTTATTTGATAATATATACTTAATATTTATAAATAACTTTTGCAAATTAGACTGATTAATAGTGAGTTATGAATAAAATGGGACTTTAATTATGATTAAAATAAATTGCAATCCTTATAATTTTGATAAATAATTCATGAGTAGTAGTGAAAATCCAAAGCCTCAGTTGTCTTTAATATTATTATTATCTTTTGTTATTTTGTAAAAGTTTTTCTAGTTTAAAATTAGAGTTTAGGTCTAAACCATTTCTTCACAAGTCTTGTGGAACGAATTTATTTTTTTATCAATTTTATAAAATGAACAATGACTCAGTATTCTACTAATATCACCTTTCTCATAGGTACGTCATCTCCATAATCCTAAGTCTCATGAGTGTGATTCAAGCGCGAGGCTGGACCACATGAGCGCGACTCATCCGCGAGGCTGAGCCTCGTGAGCGCGACTTGAGCGTGAGTCTGAACCATGAACGTGACTCGAGTACGAATCATATTATGCTATATATAGTATAACTAGGGCATGAGACCCCGTGAGTCTCACTTACAAGAGCCGCGACCGTTCCTAGTAACATCTACACTGGTTAAGTCACATGCTCTTTAATCTCGTTCAGAACACGAGATATTTATCTGAGGCATACTAACAACGCTCATTTATACGAGCCTTATGAATGACTCCTAGTACATCCACGACTGGATTCATTGGTCATGTCTACTTCTTACTTTTATGAACACGTCCACGACTGACTCCTAGTAACGTCCCCGTGAGATTCATTGCACAAGTCGATGTGCTTCATAGCCCCGTACAAACAAAAGACACTCACATATACATGTCTCATACTCATCAGAGCCATGCAAGCTGACCTTAGTCTTGTACAAATTAATAAGAGACTCAGTCGTACTAACAAGCCTCGACCAAACACGTAGCTAAACTACAGGAAACCTCTTCGAGCACCGTGCGATCATCAAGTTGACCTACGCCAGAAAATCCGACCTCTAAATTCATGCATGAACGGCTATACAAGGTCGACGCTCAACCGCAGCTTATCTCGTGTATCACACACCTTCTACATGTTATCACGTTCTCTCGACATGACTAGGCCTAGTCATGATGCAGAAATTAGGGAATACGCATCCACCTCAGTCAACGTCGACTGTGGAGAGTATTGCTACGCTGCCACACATCACACACGACAGCTAATTCAATCACACAAATGGGAGAATGTATTTTGGGATTTGGTATGGTGGTATTCGACATGTATGAGTATCCATATGTACTCAAATAAGAAGAAAATGGTCTTCCGCGAAGTTATAAAAATCAAGGAATAACAACACGTCACTCTGTTATTCCTGGAGGTTAGACTCAACTCATCAATCTATCCTTTTTTTTTGTAATCACGGATGAGGTGCTTATCGTATCCCTCATCCTTATCCCACCAACCTGAGATCAGGGGTTTTGGAGCTATAAATAGGCAATCAAATTTCCAATCTAAATATAAACAACATAAGCTATAACTTTTGTCTCTCAGAATTTTCTTTTAATAACTAAGAACTCTAATCTTTCATTTTTTTTCTTCCCTCCCCGAGACCAACTCTGCTTCTTCCTGTGACTAAGCACTATTTGAACAACCATTGTCCTTGGTTAAACGAGGATTGTTCATTATCAACCTTCCACAATTCATATTAAACACTAGACCTCTCCTCAAATTACTTCATTTTTTTTGTATAAACATTTTGGCATCCACAGGGGGAGGTTGGTCACTCATTTACAGTCGTACATCGCAATCATGGTCACTAGGGGTGGGACGTCGGGTTGATATGGTTCAAAGGTTTAGCCAACCAAGCCCGAGCTACAAATCCCTTGGCAGGATTTCCTACTGAACCCGTTGACCCCATAAAAATCATTCTCATGGTCGAATCACGATGTATCTCGGATTCTTCGGGTTGGCCCATGAAAGTCTTTCCCATGTGATGATAACAAATAATTTAAGTAAAATTATAAAACAATACTAGAGCAATACCAATTTCCAAAAAAATTAAGATTATTTACAATATTATGAATTTTCATGTTTAAAACATAGTGATAATTAATGTGATAGACATATAATATACTTTTCTTTATTAATCGTAAGAATTATAATTAGAATAACTCGAAATAAATAATATTAGCATATATAAAATTAATTAATTTATATAAATATATAAAATTATATTGTAGTTCTTCGGGTTGGACGGGTTGCTCGGATTATAAAAGTTGTGCCCATACCGACTTAGGTTAGTGAAAATTTTACCCATCCCCGCCCAACATTCAGGTTGGGCATGGCTTGAGCGGGTTGACCCAACCTAAGTCCCACACCTAATGGTCAGTACCATGAGGGAAACCGATTATTCAACCTCTAACGACTCCATCACTGAAAATCCACCATTAATCCTTAAAAACCTTGCTAAGAACCGGGAAGAGCTTCGAAAGACTCATCAGAACCTTGCAAAGACAAGCCTAGCGGATTCCTATAGAATTTTTTTATCAACACCGTTAATGCAAATCGACTACTTTGCTAGCCCTGAAGCATATCCGTGGCTTTGCTAACTCTATAGTGTATTTACTGCTCTCTTTGATCATTAATAACCTCGACTGACCACCTCCCGAAAGAAAGATCAACCTCGGAAAATACTTTACTACAGTAAGATTACCCAGAACGTTCCAAGTTGGGGACTTAACACTTGAGACAACTAAACACATTCAAAAAAATCTTTGCCTTTGTCTTTTTGTTGAACGCTTCGGTCCTTGAAGCCAACTCATGACTTGTAAGTTATTATCTTTCATGCCTCCAACAACCGCAACTACATCGTGGATCTGGATTACAATTATAGGAGACACTAGAATACTTCTACAAATTAAAGACGTGAAGATTCAAAATCAGATTGGGTTTTAGTAACAAGAAGGGAAGGACTCACCCAACACGTGCCTATATTAAGGCTTACACACCCATTCTAGGGATTTCTGCTAGGGACGCATATACCAAGGCTCATAAAGAGTGCAAAACAGGTTCGAGGCCCCCCTCTATTCCAGACTTACGCATGAGACATGTCAGAATTTGTGTTTGGTCAAAACGAGTCCATAGACTTTTCTCTACTTAGACGTGTTATTCACTTCAGTCCGCCAACTCGACGACTGCATCAATGGGTAGTGAATAAGATGATGCACCCTTCACGAAAAATATCCGTCTATATCCCTACTGTAATATTTTAAAAGGGCTTGGTTTTCTGGACACGGTTTAAGAGATATGACCAACGCACCGAAGTGCATCGACAGTTCGAAAATCCTAGATTTCTTCGGATAATTTTGTACTATTTCCCTTACCCGCCGCTGATTATTTTTCATCTTCGTAAACATGGTTACATCGAACATCATTAGTAGCAGCTATGACAACAACGCTAGGATAAAATATTAAAAGTTGTCTGTAATTTTGTGTTGGTTGCCATGGTTTAATATAATTTTGATCGAAAAAGTTATTCGAGTCGGTGATGAAAACTATAAAAAGTTAAATTTCATAAGATTTTTTTTCTGGAAATGAAAAGATTCGGACTTGTGTATATTTTAAAATTAAAAATATTTTATTTTACAAAAATTAGAAAGATAAAACAATATTTAAATTAGGGTGTCAATGGGTACCTGATTACCTGGAATCGAACCGTGTCATTCGGTTCCAGTTATGGTTCCTAATACCAGACCTATTAGCAATTTCAATACCGACGGGTGAAACCGTTAGCTTTCGGTTCCTAATCAGTTCCACCAATAGGTGCCCATTGGATACAAGGTACTCAAAAATATGTCTTATTTTGGGTATATTTAGTCTAAATTTACCTAATTCGATTTAATTTTATTTAGTTTTTAATTTCTATCACGCTTAATCATCAATTAAAACATTAAATATAAAACTAACGAAAAAAATTATATCAAAATAAATTAAGTTTAGGCCAAATTAGTAATTAGATTATTTTCTTAGAATCATCTGGTATTTTATCGGTTCCATTCTGGTTACGCTTATTTCAAAATAGAACCGTCTTAAATAATCGGTTCTAGTGGTATCCGAACCGGAACTACCCTGCATTTGGATATAGAGTATGTTGCACGAACTACCCCTCTAAGAGCGTCCACAGTCACGCGAGCAAAAGACGGACCAAACCCAAATTTGCTCTTTGATCGGTCCAAAACCAATCATAGTGGGACGACTATATTTGGTTATAGTCGAGTTTTTCTAGGGTTTGGAACCAAATTTGGTCTAAAATCCGGACCAAACCCAAATTTGATGGAGCGCAAGTGTAGTCGTACGTTGAGAGTAAACGTTAACATAGTCGTACGTTTGAGAGTAGGCGTAAACACAGCTTAACGCCTGTAGTAGGCATATATATATGTAGGATGTCGTCCGACTAGAAATTCAATTGAATATTCAGATGTACACTTATCCATACGCCTGTCTTCAAGCGTACACTTATCCATACGCCAGTCATTTTCCTTTCATTTGGGTGTAAACTTATCCATACACCCTATCTTCAAGCGTTTGTTCAAGCATATGTCTCTCTTTAAGCGTTGATACAACGTCCCGCTCAAATCAAGCATCTAACTACGTATTTGCCCAACCAACAAACGTCTTTATACACATGCGCCCAAGGTCAAACGGTCAACTATGCTTATGCTTGACCAAAATTTAGTCTTCCAACAATGCGTTTCACATAGGTTATAAATTTGATATTTGCTCTTTGGTTTTGGTATTGGTTAGCTCATGATTATGGACGCTCTAAGACTCTAACTCGAGTTCTGAAAATACTAGCTATCCCCTACCCATGTCCCCTAAAATTTTCATGAAGATAGTAGTCTAATGCCACATAAAAGGGCTCCCTGCTAATCTCAAGGGAAAGAATTGTGGGGCTAAAATTTGACACCTCATGAGGGAATTTATGGGGGGAAAGAAGTGGGGAAGTGTAGCAGTGCCGCTCAAGTTCGGTACTGGCGTACTGCACACTGCAGAGTGTAAGTAAGAAGCAAAAACATAGGCCCATTAAGTTAATCATACCCGAATCAATATTCTCCCTAGGGTTTGGTTTATATACATCACATATCCACGAAGATCGACTATTGTTAGGGTATTGCCGCCAAGGATTATTGCTGTGCTACTGAGACTCGGCTCCAAAGGTAAGATCTTTCAGAGTTCTTGGTTCTTTGATTCTCTCGACGAACCAAATTCAAAAGATCTAGGTTTATACTTTGTTACTGATGTACATTGCATTAGAAATAAGTTACCTGTGAAGTATATTTGTTTTTTTTAGGGTTTCTTTCCTTTTTTTTTGATCATACAGATTGATAGTTGTTTAATAAGTAGTCTTTTGAAAGTTATAAATATGGATGAAACTTGAGAATAATGAAAAATGGTTTTGAAATCATGTTTGTAATACGTTTTCGATTTTGTAAATGGTTGTAAACAGGTAAATAATGGCACCTGCTCAGCCCAAATCAGGGCTTTTTGTTGGATTAAACAAAGGTCATATTGTTACCACAAAGGAATTGGCTCCTCGCCCATCAGCCCGAAAAGGGGTAACTACTCATTCCTGTTTCTGTTATTATTTCTGCAGATCTTCAGTAATTTTAGTTATGGTTATTGAAATGGAGCTAAGTGTGGTTCTGTGAGAGTTTGGTTGAAAGTACTGTTAGGTTGATAATAATGTGTGAAACTTGGGTGCAGAAAACCAGCAAGAGGGTTCTGTTTGTGAGGAGCTTGATTAGGGAAGTTGCAGGATTTGCTCCCTATGAGAAGAGGATCACTGAGCTTCTGAAAGTTGGAAAGGACAAGCGTGCACTTAAGGTTGCCAAGAGAAAGTTGGGTACCCACAAGAGAGCTAAGAAGAAGAGAGAGGAGATGTCTAATGTTCTCCGCAAGATGAGGTTAATATCTCTCCTCTTGTTTTGACTTTTGTGAAGTATCTTAAGTTAAATTTAAAATTTTCTATCGATGCATCCTTAATATGCTATAAATTTCTCCAATGTTAGAAGTTCTTTGCGCGCTTGTATGTCGATACTCACACCTTGAGTATAATGCTTGTAGTGCACATTTGACTTACCTAGGTTTGGTTGGTTCCTTTTGCATTGTTGACATGCTTAAGATGCTTTTAAAACTAACTGTTACATCGTAGACAATTTATTGCACATTCTAATGTTTATTTATGCCACTTTACCTGCATGGAATTGTTAAGACCTTGATCATCTGGCTTATAGTACCATTCAGCTGTAATGGTAGACACTTTCTGCTTTGGACTTTCTATAATAGTATTAAATTTGGTATCTCATCCATTTTTCCAATGTTTATTTGAATTGCTAGTTCATAGCTTGATTTACTGCTGCTGAAGTTCTGTTATTCTCATGAAATTTCTAGTGGTTTTCTAAAGGGTCTTAGTTCAAATTTGATATGTTTATAAATTTTAAAATTAGCTTATAGTGAATGGTCAATAGATTTTGGCTTTTCGAGGGATTATGTTTTATGTTTTTATGCGGTTTTTTATCAGTGCCAATGATGGTTTTAAATATACTATGAGTTAACAGCTATGAACACAATCTAAAACTGAGGCACCAATTTCTGATGTTGCTTACATTCTCTGAAATAATTTTTAGGTTAATGGAGTTAGAAATTTCCTTATTTGTTTATTATGTGAACAATTTAATTGGATTTGTTCATTATTATTATGTATGACCGAGATAGATTCATTGCCAATGTTGCATTATATACATGTATTATCAGACTACTGATGATGATCTGTTTGTTAATTGTCACTACCGCTGAGGCATCAAAATTAGTCTTTATTCATCTTACATGCATTATTTGAGCAGATAATTTTTTTTTTTGTGTGTGTGTTCCTGGATCAAATTTTGTGTAGTGAAGTTTCCAGTGGTCCATTAAGTCCCTTCCTTGAACATTGCCCATCCTCTTAAATGCAACTTGTTTTTCTTAGTACAAGTACACTAATAAAATGACATCCTTGCTCACAGTATCTCTTCACACTTGAGCAGTTTGTATGTTAAGTTACGCTGAACTGATTTGCATTATTTATCTTTATAATGACTAGTTGTTAGGGTGGAAGATACTTCTAAAAGCCAAGTATTCATGCTCGTTCAACCTATTGCATTTTTGTCTAATACTCCGTTTAATTTTACACATTTTCACCCTTTGCAGGTCTGCTGGTGTGTCTGAGAAGAAGAAATGATGGGATAATCAAGCTGATCTCGTACTTTAGTTTTAAGTCTCTTAGGAAGAAGATCTATCCTGTCGACGCGTTATGCGAAGGTTTTTGTTGAAGAATTCTAGTGTTTCTGTTATAACTGGTGTACTGTTTCAGAATCATTATATTCTCTTATTTACTTCGATTTTGTTTTTAACTTGTCTTGTGAAATCGCTTTAGAATATATACAACTTTCAAAGAGTTGTGATCAACATCTGTTATCAGTTTTGGTGATTTTTTGATGAGCAATGTCGGTGAACTCCCCAATGCTAGTTGTGATCATTATGTTAGTAACCACAATTGTTTCAGCACGTGGGGTTAGGTGCTCCGTTTTGAGTTTTATTTGGGAGAAACCCAGTAGTGGTTGTGATCAGTGTGGTGTATTGATCGGTGACACATACTTTTGGTTGCAACAGTGGGGGAATCCCTATATTATTTATTACAAGCATTCGGCCTAGTCTCTTTTATTGGACAACAGTTACCAAAACACACCTTTATCTTCATAAAAACCTTTATCCAAATGCTCTCTGAAGGCACTTCAAATTTCGAATAAACGTTGCTCTTTGTGAATCCCTATCTGCCGGTTATTATCCCATAGATATGTAAAATTGCTCAGATGACACCAAATAGGAATAACTTACGATTTACTTCATTTTGGTTGCGGCTGTATCTACTCACGCACCATAGCCTCCACTGCGTATGATGTCGACATTTTGAAGAAGTGGAAATTTTGAAGAAGTAGAAACCCTAAAAAATCTACCAAAAGGAAGAGTGTTGTATCAAAATATGCTGGTCTAGAGAAGCACCAAATATTCTTACAAATTTCCCCTTTCCTTTTCCTACTTATTTATGACTAAACCCTAAAATACTAAACCCTAGAAACGCAATTCAGTTTTAAGCTCACGCCCACCTCCACTTCTTCGAAAACCTTAAACCCTCTCCATCTTCTTCTTCCACAGCCGATGCACTAAAAATCCCACTCAACCCTAGCACAGCCATGTCTGAAGTTGAGATCTCTCGTTCCGAGAAGAAGAAGAAGAACAAGGAGATCAAAAACAAAGATGAAACCGACAACCAGGAATTAAGTGGTAAAAACCTTTTCCCTGATAAAACCCAGAAAGATGAAGCACCTAAAGATTATCTTATCAAACCCCAATCTGTCACACCAATCTTAGATACTTCTGAATGGCCAATCCTTCTCAAAAACTATGACCGTCTCAATGTTCGTACAGGTCATTACACTCCACTTCCATCTGGTTATTCACCATTGAAACGTCCTTTAGCTGAATACGTTCGTTATGGTATTTTGAATCTTGATAAACCAGCAAACCCATCTTCTCATGAAGTTGTAGCTTGGATTAAACGTATTCTTCGTGTTGAGAAGACTGGTCACAGTGGTACTCTTGATCCTAAAGTTACTGGTAATCTGATTGTCTGTATTGACAGAGCCACTCGTCTTGTCAAGTCTCAACAAGGTGCAGGAAAGGAGTATGTTTGTATTGCTCGTCTTCATTCGGCTGTTCCTGAAGTTGCTAAAGTTGCTAGAGCTCTTGAAACTCTCACTGGGGCTGTCTTTCAAAGGCCTCCTTTGATTTCAGCAGTCAAGAGGCAGCTCCGTATCCGTACTATTTACGAGAGTAAGCTTCTTGAATATGATGCTGATAAACATTTAGTTGTGTTTTGGATTTCTTGTGAAGCTGGTACATATGTTAGGACTCTATGTGTTCATTTGGGCTTGATTTTGGGATGTGGAGGTCATATGCAAGAGCTACGTAGGGTTCGATCTGGTATTTCAGGTGAGAAAGATAATATGGTTACCATGCATGATGTTATGGATGCTCAATGGTTTTATGATAATTATAGAGATGAAACTTATTTGAGAAGAATTATTATGCCTCTTGAAGTATTGTTGACTAGTTACAAGAGATTAGTTGTAAAAGATTCAGCTGTGAATGCTATCTGTTATGGTGCTAAACTTATGATTCCTGGGTTGTTGAGGTTTGAGAATGGTATTGAAAACGGCGAGGAGATTGTGTTGATGACTACTAAAGGAGAAGCAATTGCTTTGGCTATTGCTGAGATGACTACTGCTGTGATGGCAACTTGTGATCATGGCGTGGTGGCTAAGATTAAGAGGGTTGTTATGGATAGGGATACTTATCCAAGGAAATGGGGATTGGGACCAAGGGCTTCCATGAAGAAGAAACTGATTGCAGAAGGGAAATTGGATAAGCATGGTAAGCCTAAGGAAAACACTCCTGCTGAATGGTCTAGAAATGTGATTCTCCCAGCTGGAGGGGATACTATGGTGGCAGGACTCGCTGCTGCAGGTGAACCAGTGGCAGCCAAGGTTGATGGTGAGGTAGTCGATGAGGAGAAGAAAAAGAAGAAGCGAAAAGTTGAGGAAAGTACTGATAGCCCTGTAACTGCCAAGAAGGTAAAGGTTGATGAGGATGGTGAGATGAAGAGTGAGAAAAAGAAAAAGAAGAAGGGTGAGGAAAATGGTGAAGCTGAACCTGAAACACCTGTAAAGGAGAAATCTGAGAAAAAAAAGAAGAAAGACAAGGAAGTTGAACCTGCAACCCCTGTAGAAGAGAAGTCTGAGAAGAAAAAGAAGAAGAAGAACAAAGTAGGTGAGGAGGATGCGACTAAGATCGAAGTAGAGGAGGATAAAAGTGAGAAAAAGAAGAAGAAAGAGAAGAAAAAGAAGAACAAAGGATCAGATGATGATGAATGAACAAAAATGAAACACTCTATTACTGATGCAGGATCCCAGCAAGTCTGATGTCTTCGGGTTATGTATAAGACTCTGTATGTTCTTTTACATTTTGTCTTCTTACCTTTTAGTCAGGTTATTTTTGTTTAGATTTTGTAATCCTTGGTATGTTTTCTGCAGTACCTTATTTTACTTATTAGTAATGCATATGAGACTTTATATTATTCAGCCTGTTCTTCCAAAGTTACCATTAAGCTTTCCAGTACCAAATTTGACAGCCTGCTTAGTGCATAGGGACTGCTGAATGTCATCCGGATGTACTTTGAAATGAAGAGAGCAAGAGTAATGGATCAGTGATGCAAGGCTTCACATTTAACTGTAGATTTAAAAGAAAATGATGCAGGCTTGAAGATTCGAGCAAATATTCCAGGATTTCATTCTATTTACTGTTCTCTAAAATCCAAGAAGAAAAGGAAATACAAGTGTCCTTGATCATAAAACAGAAATGATCCGGTAGGCACTCGATAGCTGTATGGAGTATTCTTATTCCATTTAATTGTGTTAGGATCGATGCTATAAAGAAAACAAAACGAAAAACAAAACACAAGATTTACTTGGTTCATCCAAATTGGACTACGTCCAGGAGCGGCTGCGGTTTTCACTATAATCACAAAATAGTGTTCCAGAGGAATACAAGATGATACAAACCTTAGATAGGGCAACTCGATATATATATAGAGACTACTCAAAAATTTGGGCCCGTCCCTCCATTCCATAAACGAACCTTTGAAAAGGTGTCATTTAATTTCCCAACGGGCCGCCAGTCGGATCGGGTCGAGTGCGAACCGGGTTGTGCACTACCAGGCTCCATACAAATATAACAATCTCCCACTTGGGGACTGGTCACATCACAACGCGTCCTAACTCCATTCTGAACAAATTTCAAAGCACACCAATCACCGCAGCAACTCTCTTAACCAATCATCAAGCTTGAAGACCCATTGAAGCTGGATACAGCTTCAGTTTCTCAAGGGTCATTGGTTTTGTCAACATGTCTGCTGGATTCTTTGTTCCATCAATCTTCTCAAGTGTCAACTGACCATTTTCTATCAAAGATCGAATGGAATGATATTTAATATCCACGTGCTTGGTTCTAGAATGATATGCCGGATTCTTCGCTAAGAAAATAGCAATCTGACTATCACTATGCAAAACTCCATTTCCTTTCTTCATACCCAATTCACCCAAGACACGCTCTAACCATATCATCTCCTTGCTCGCCTTAGTAGCAACAACATATTCTAACTCAGTAGTAGATAAGGCTACTATCTTCTGCAAATTAAAACCCCAGCTCACAGCAGTACCACCCAAAGTACACACATACCCAGTAGTACTCTTTCTACTATCAACATCTTCAGCCAAGTCAGCATCAACATAACCCTGCAACTTCATACTAGAACCTGTGAAGCAAAGTGATCTATCTGCAGTACCCTTCAAATACCGAAGTAGCCACTTGACTGCCTCCCAATGTTGCTTTCCTGGATTACTCATGTACCTGCTCACAGCTCCCATTGCATGTGCAATATCTGGTCTGGTGCAAACCATGGCATACATAAGGCTCCCAATCGCCGATGCATAAGGAATCTTCTTCATATAAGCCTCATCTTCTGCTGTCTTAGGTGACTGGTCTTTGGTTAGCTTAAAATGGCTACCCAAAGGCGTGCCCACTGGTTTGGCACTCTCCATGTTAAACCTCTTCAGAATCTTGTTCACATATTCTGACTGCGACAACTTCAAGGTACCCTGATTGCTATCTCTCGTGATCCTCATACCAAGAATTTGCTTTGCAGCTCCCAAATCTTTCATTGCAAACTGCTTTGACAGTTTCTTTTTTAGATCATTTATTTCCTCACTGCTAGACCCTGCAATAAGCATACCATCCACATATAGCAGCAAAATCATAAAAGTGTTTTCATACCTCTTTATGTAGCAATAATGATCTGATTCGCATTTAGTGAAGCCGGTGGTACCCACAAAACTGTCAAACTTCATATACCACTGCCTTGGAGCTTTTTTCAAACCATACAAGCTTTTATTCAATTTGCAAACCAGATTCTACTTTCCTTGTGTTGCTAAGCCCTGTGGTTGCACCATATAAATGTCTTCCTTCAGATCACCGTGAAGGAATGCAATCTTCACATCTAACTGCTCAAGATATAAGTTCTGTGCAGGCACAATTCCCAAAACCAATCTGATTGTATTTAGCTTCACAATTGAAGAAAAAATATCAATGTAGTCTACACCTTCCTTTTACTGAAAACCCTTCACAACAAGCCTGGCCTTGTAACGTGTACTCCCATCATGCTCTTCTTTTACTCTGTTCACCCATTTGTTATGCAAAGCCTTCTTCCCTTCTGGTAGATCGGTTAGCTGCCAAGTCTGATTCTTGAGCAAAGAGTCCATCTCATCTTTCATATCAAACTCCCACTTGCTCGAATTCTCAACTTGCAAAGCTTCAACATCATTTTCAGGCTCACCTCCATCTGACAACAAAATGTGCTGTAGAGAAGGTGAATAACGATCCACTTCCTTGGGTTTTCCTGGTTCTGGACAACCTTGTCCTGCACACTGATTTTAGAAATCTCACCCAACTCAACATAAGCAGAATCTTTTACCTCTGGTTCTTCAATTGCATTTGATTTGTCCATGTATATAACCTTCTCATTGAAGATGATATTCCTGCTTCTGATAATTTTTCGATTTTCTGCATCCCAAAATATATAACCAAAAGCATCATCTCCATAGCCAATAAAGAAACATTTCTTGGATTTGGGATCAAGTTTTTTTTCTAGCATTGGCATCAACATGTACATATGACAAGCAACCAAATACTTTCAAAAAAGAAAGATTTACCTCCTTACCACTCCATACCTCCTCTGTCAATTTGAAATTCAACGGAACTGATGGTCCTCTATTGATCAGATAAGCTGCAATGTTGATTGTACCAGCCCAAAAAACTTTTGGCAACCCAGCATGCAACCTCATGCTTCTAGCACGTTCATTTAGGGTCCGGTTCATGCGCTCAGCTACACCATTTGTCGTGGTGTCCCTGGAATGGTCCTCTACATTCTAATTCCATTTGTAGCACAATACTCTATGAACCCACCATCAACATACTCACCCCCATTATCTGATCATAGGCACTTCAGTTTCAAACCTGTCTTATTTTCTACCAAAACCTTCAATTTCTTAAATATATCAAATACATCACTTTAATTTTTCAGTAAATAAAACCATACCTTTCTGGCTGAGTCATCAATAAATGTGATGTAGCATAATGAGCCACCAAGTGATGAAACTGGAGATGGTCCCTACAAATCAGTATGCACCAGCTCTAACTTTTCTGGTTTTGGAGCTCTATAGCATTTGACGAAGCTGACTTTCTTCTGCTTCCCAAGGATGCATCTCTCACACATACCAACATCAATGGTCTTCAATTCTGGTAGTTTCCCGTTCGACTGAAGTACCTTCATGCCCTTCTCACTCATATTCCAAAGCATTTGGTGCCATAGAGTATCACTAGAGTCAGCAACTGCAACTGTATCTACTGCACATGTATCTATTGTTGCCATGCCAACAATAGACAAGTCTCTCGGACTTGAATACATATAAAAAGTACCCGTCTTGTAACCACGAGACACTATCATAGCTCCCTTAGTCACCTTCCATCTACCACTACCAAAATAAACACCATGCCCTTCGTCATCAAGCTGCCCAATAGAAATCAGATTCCTCTTTGACTGTGGAACATGTCTAACCTTGTGGATTATCCAGACTGATCCATTTTCCTGCTTAAGCTTGATCTCTCCAATGCCTACTATCTGAAGTGGTCTATTATCAGCTAAATAGACAGTCCCGAAGTTACATGCAGTATAGTTAACAAAAAATTCTCGGCTTGAAGTGGTATGCCAAGAAGTTCCTGAGTCGAGAACCCAAGAGTCCATGAGACTTTCAACAGAAAGCAGTAAGGCATCTTGCATGGTTTCTGTAACAACATTTGCACTTTCATTCCGTTCTTCTTAGGTTCTTTGCACCACTTCTGTATGTGGCCCATCTGGCCGCAGTTCCAGCATCCAGCCGGACCCCGTGGACCTCTAGATTGGCCCCTGCTTCGCCCTCTTCTTTATTTAGATCTTCCACTGTTATGATTTTTCTGAGATGATCTGCCTCTTGATTCGACGTTAAAGGCAGCATCATTATTCGAATACTCACCAGAATCCTTCCTTAGAACTTCTTCACCCAGAATCAGATCGCATATGTCATTATACTTTAGCTTCTCTTTGCCGGCGGAATTACTTACGGCAGTTCTCACAACTTCCCAACTGTTGGGTAGAGAAGCCAAAAGGATTAGGGCACGAATTTCATCATCAAATTCGACCTCGACAGATGATAGAGCATTTACGATTTCACTGAACTCATTCAAGTGATTTGTAACTAAAGCGCCCTCTGCCATGTTCAATCTGAACAACTTCTTCATCAGATGCACCTTGTTGTTCGCCGACGGCTTTTCATACATACTCGTCAAGGCCGCTAGCAGACCGTCAATGGTATTTTCTTTCACAACACTGTGTGCAACTGACTTGGATAAGGTTAATCGAACAACCCCTAGAACCTGTCGATCCAGGAGTTTCCAGTCTGCCTCGGATATCCCATCTGGCTTCGAGGTTGCTGCAAAATTTTCCCATAAAGATAAATCTTCAATCTGCATTCTCCAGTACCCGATATCTGACCCATCAAACTTTTCGATTGCGTTTGCAGATCCGATTGCAACACCTCCAGATCCAACCCCTATTGCAGATGATGTCGACGCCCCTTTCTCTGTCGTTCTGTCGTCTTCTCCTCCTGCCATCGATTCTTCCCAAAATTCTTCACAAATCTAGCTCTGATACCAGTTGTTAGGATCGATGCTATAGAGAAAAAAAACGAAAAAAAAACACAAGATTTACTTGGTTCACCCAAATTGGGCTACGTCCAAGAAGCGGTTGCGGTTTTCACTATAATCACAAAATAGTGTTCCAGAGGAATATAAAGATGATACAAACCCTAGATAGGGAAACTCGAAATATATATAGAGACTACTCAAAAATTTGGGCCCGTCTCTCCGTTCCATAAATGAACCTTTGTAAAAGATTTCATTTAATTTTCCAATGGACCGCCAATCGAATTGGGTCGAGTACGAACCAGGTCATGCACTACCAGGCTCCACACAAACATAACAAACTGCATTGTTGATCTTTATGTTTCCAAAGGATGGGAAACTACATCATTTATCCTCAGCTGCAAGTGTTAGTCCTGTGAGTTGTGCTGTTGGTTATGTTGCTGTATGTTCAATCTCCACTCTTTTATTGCCATTGCATAAGTGCTCTTTGGGTATGCTATGGTATCTTTGGACAGGTTGTCACATCTGGCTTTCCATATCTGACTATAGCTGCACATTTTGCATTCCATTGTCTCATTTCTTCATTAGATCCTGCTGGGTTAGTATTCCAATCCAACATCCACTGCTTAACAGTGGATTGAGTAATGCTAGGAGGTAAAGGGTTGTATTCAGAGGCAAACTAAACACACCTTGCAAAAGGACATAGAAAAAAGAGGTTCTCAAGTGTATCATTGTGGTAAGAGTAGAGAGGACAGATATTTGGTATTTCTGTGAATTGAGCTAATTTTCCTGCTGTTGGTGTCATATCCTGTATGCACTTGTAAATGAACAGTTTGATCCTAGGTGTTATCTGGAGATTATCAAGGTCAGAACGGACTGCTAGGTGTCATCCTGTATGCACTTTCGCACCCCTTGGCTCAAGACAACAATGGTCAGAACTGACTGCTAGTTAGATCTCCTCTTCCTAGCATTTCAATGGTTTTCCCTTGTTCAAGTTTTAACATTCCAATTTATTTATTTTTTGAAACAGGCCAAATATATTGAAAAACTTAACTATTACAAAATGTGGGTACCTTCCCTAAAATACAGATAGGAGGAAGTTGATCCCAACTTTCAGATACATTACATTTCCGAGCATGTTTAGCTAGAGCATTAGCTGCTCTATTTAGAGTACGAGGAACATATTCACAATAAAGATGTTGGAACTCCGAAAAGCTGTTAAACAATCCCTGACATAAGAAAACTGCGTCCAATTTATGTTTGTTGTTTCTCCATTCATTGATAGGGCTAAAAAGAGATTATCAGAGATGAAGATACTGTGCGAAACTGTTGTTTGGTCCATCTGCATTCCAATTCACAGATAGTAAAAATGAAAGCAAAATACAAGCATTATCAAGGAGAAACGGCTGCTTCGGGTAGAAAGGATGCAGTCCTCAGTCTAGTTTTTTCAGGGCTGTTTTCATAAAATGATTCAGTTTTTTCCTATTTACCTTCTCAAATCTTGCTTACGAAATGACCGTATTCCACTTTTATCATTAAGCTTTCTGGTAGCCAATTTCACAGCTTCCCAGTGACAACACCTTTGGAAATATATATGCAATTAATTGTAGAGAGCCAGAGCAAGGGATCTGAGAATTCACACCACATATGTAACATAATGCAGGTATAGATATCTTTACATTGGAAGTCACGGCATAACTAAATGATGCGGCTGCAACAACAAGAAATCACACTATAACTTTATCGATGGCAAAATGACATTACCATAGATATCAACTTCCAAAACTAAGTTCGAAAGGAAGTACTCCTCAAATAACTGATGCAGGGGACCCAATTTAAGAAGTAATGTTCTCATCTCATTGCTGATGAGGACTCCATCTTACCTGCTGTTTCTAAAATCCATTAAGAAACAGGATAAAACAAACGACTTTTTACCATAAAACAGAAATGATAAAAAAGGCATCCAATAGACACCCAAAGCAACATCAAGACGAGCTTAAAATGCGATATGTTATCTTTCCATGCATTCTTTATGAAACATTTACCACCTCTTCTTCCATAACACAAATTTTCTAGATGTCTCTTGAAGTTTTAGCACCCCTTGGCTTTAGAGAGTTCTCTAAGATGGCTGTGCGGTCAAAGAGCTCCTCCATGCATTTTCATCCAACAGTTTGTCCCTTAATATGGAGACACACAATAAACTGGTATGTAAACGAGACCTAACATATGTTCAACTTATTGCATTCCAATTCAAAACTAAAAAAAAGGAAAGCTATATACAAGCATTGCATAAACGAAGGATATAGACACAAACATGCCATACTTTCATCCAACTAAATGCATAACAAATTAAGAACACCCAAACAGTGACCAAACAACTTGACCTTCCAAATAACCTATTTTTGGTTTCTGCAGGATGAGATTCATGAGAAGCTTTGGTTTCATCACAAATTATTAGAGTGAAAGCACATCGCACAAAACTCTAATTAAAAAGATATTGAAGTTACGAAACGACATAGCTCAGGAAGTAACCACAACATATGAAGATAAGGAAGTTAAGTCCTTCAATCCACCTGTATATCAAGTTGATTGCAACGTCTATTATAATTTCCCACAACGAAACGTAACAGACAAAATGAACAATCAGAAGACCAATTTTCTTGGCTGCTACGATTCCCACACAGTTAATTCGAACATCTAACCTAGCCTAACACTTTCAGAAACTATATCTAGTAAATCATACCCAGAAATATAAAGAATCTCTAGATGATATTATTATTTAGTAACAGCAGCGTAGATGCTAGTCATAAAGAACGCTACATGAAGAACTAACATAGATTTTGATTGCAGATATCAGAATCTACAGACAACATCTAGATCAGAGAATGAAGCTTGTAAATGACACTAAACACAGTGTACCATTGTTTTTTAACATGATTTCGCTTAAAGGAAGGTAAAAACAAAAGGTTACCCAAATAAAGTTAAAATAAGAAAGTCAGCGTACACAAATCAAAAGTATTGAGAATCTTAAACAATGACCATACAACATAACCAAAATAACCCCCTTTTGGTTTCAACAGGATGAAAAGCTTTCGATTCATCACAAATTATTACCAGTGAAACCACATCACAGTATCACACAAAACACTAAGAAAAAATCGAAGTTCAAAAACTACCTAGGTTAGAACAACATAGAGTAGGTAATAACCCCATATATTTAAATATGGAAGTTTTAACGAAGTCCTTCATCCCACCTGCATATCAAGTTGATCGCAACCTAAACATAATTTACAATAATGAAACATAACAGATAATTTTTACCATCACAACAAGTTCCTTGGCTGCTATGCCCATACGAATGATTAGAACAACTAACCTAGGGGTCATGCCCAAAAGTCCAAGGATCTGTACACGATATTTAGTGACTGCAGTGTAGATGCTAGAGTAGTATAGAATACTAAACAAAGAACTAACATAAGTTGTTTACAGCTATCAGAATCCATACACAGCATTCAGATTAGAGAATGAAACTTGTAAATGGCAGTAAACATAGTGTAATGTTGTAGTTTAACATGATTTCATCCAAAGAAAGGTAAAAACAAAAGGTTGACAGAATCAAAGTAACGTACATTTGCCAATTGTAGTAATAAAATTCATTGCACAGAGCAAAAAAAAGGTCACAAATCAGTTTTAAAAATGGTTCATCAAGGAAGCCCTGAAGGAATTGCACTCACCAGCATCACTAAAGACTCACTGTGCAATCTTGCAGATGTCTTCATAATCAACTGCCTGAAGTACTCTTCCATCATATATGCCCTTTTCTATCTGTACCTTGGCACTAAACTTATCTGTGTCCACTTTCAACAACCTAGCATTTGATCCTCGGTAAGCCCCATTTACTATCTTCACAAGACCCCAATCTGTGGAATCACTGTTTCGAGCTCCTCTTGATCAACTCTAAGTATGTGCCTGGTGTCAAGCATTTGCAATTCTCCAACATACTTGTCAATTACCTTAACAACCTGTGCCTTTTGCTTGTAATATCCCTTTTGTGCCAAGTCTTTGCTCATAACCTTGACTATAATTCCCACATAACCAATAATCTTTCCGATAATTCCGCTCTTTTGCTTTCTCTTGTTCTTTTATCAATTCATCTAAAGCTGAGCTACCGCCACCACCTTTATTTAATGCGCCACTGGCTTTACCCTTCTTCTCAGGCTTGTCAATCTCAATTTCACCAAAAACAACTTTGGAGGTAGAGCTCTCACCATTTATCTAGCAGCGGGTTTAAAAGACGAACCTAAAGCAAATGCAATCTTCCCCCCTTCCACTTTAGGTACCAACTGTTTCTCCGCTACATCGCCTTCTTGTCCTTCCTCAATTGTCGATAACGGCATTGATTGGTCGGCACGTTCAATCTGTCTTCTAATCGTCCTTTCTTGTTTTTCCTCTTCAGCCATAACTGACTTAACTCTCTTATTTTTCAATCGCTCCTTAAAAAGGGTCTCTGAATCACGATCAATATAAATCATAAACCATCCTTCGGGCGTCTCGTCAACCTTACATTTCCCAGTCCTACCTAAATGCTTAACAAAATCAGTTAAAGTAGCTCATTCTGTTGAATTCATGTGTACATGGTGACGATCAGCGATATACTCATTGTAAACAACAGTAGCAGCAATTCGACTAAATCGATGACTTCTTTTTAAATGATCAAGAAAAGTTGTTTCAAATTCTTCAGTGTATCCATCAATAACACGAGTAGGTGACCAAAAACTTCCATCTGACGTTGGTGGGATTCACTCATACAAAGACACTTAAATCCACTCTCATCTCTAGATTGTTTTTGACACATCTGACAGTACCATCGTAGCTTCTGTAGATCTTTTGCCTTTATTCTATTTGCTATTCCTTTTGGCGTTAGAAAATCGTTCTTACCCATTGTTTGAATACAAAATAAAACTTAGAGATTTTCTCGATTTAGGGTTTTACAATTAAAATTTTGTGGCAAACAAACCTATAACAATCAATAAATTAGGGATAATTAAATCACTTATCCGAAAATATAATCAGATAATGTTTCAGAAAGGATAAACTGATATTTTAGGGCTCGTAGGGCGAAGAGAACCAGAGAGAGGGTTAGAGAAGAGGACGGGGAACAGAAAGTGTTAAGGCGGACGTGAAGTTAAATATATACACTCCGTGTCCTGAATGTTGATTCTTACACTCTAGTTACACTCCAGTGTTCCGGCCAAGTTTCGGCGTTTGAGAATAGGTCGTGTGTGAAATCAATGGATTTTAAAAAATAATAATAGAAAAAAAAACCTATAGTAATTAAATTACAGTCCGTGGTTTATAACCCCAAAGATGTCACTATCCAACAACAAAAAAATTCAACAGAATAACATGGTCACAAAAACCTTATTTAAAATTAACTGTCTAAACTACCCTTCCGTAATTTCGGAGAGAGAAAACAACCGCTTTCATTTATCACTTCTCATTCACTTGGTAACAACATTTTTCCCCCTTTAACCTCTTCCCCAATTTTACCCAATTCTGATAAATCAAAATCATCAGAACCAGCTCCTGAAATCAATTTTATCTTCATCTTCATCCATATCATCCTCATCACCAGTACCTTCAGAATCAAAATCAAAATATGAATTTCTGTTCTGAAGTTGTGGTTCATCATCATCAGTAGCTTTACTCCCTTCCCCACCTCCTCCTCCTACTATTAACTCTTCATCTAATCTTGATACCCCAAAATTATTTTTCACTATAGCCATTATTAATCACCACCACAGTAATAATTCCTTCTCCCCAATCAAAACCCTATAAACACAAAAACAAAAATTTCTCAAACTCTAATTATACACTACCAATTCAAGTATAATGTAGATAGACAATCAAAACAACCAGAATCACCGTGAACAGTAAATTCATACAAAATAAATAAATAAATAAAAATCAAAACCCTAACCCTAAAATCCCCTCAAAAAATTAACCTTCTTTTCTCTTCTCTTCTTACTTCATAAATCTCATATCTCAAATTAACTGTGTATTGTATTCTCCTATATGATTTCAGTTTTTGTAAAAATTTCAACCTAACCTAAAACCGAAACAAATCATTGAACAAAATCAAAAATGGTGAAGAAACAAGAGAAAAAGAAAGATAAAAAGATCAACAAAAAACTTAAGAAAACAGTGAAGAAACAAGATTATCCAAAAGGTAAATCGAAGTTTCATTGTTCTTCAGTGATTATTTATGGTTGAAAATCAACATGCATCAATGATTTTTGTTTTCACAATTTTGGTTTCATCAATGAATTTGCATAATTATGTTTTATCTCTTATCATCTGTTTGTATCATAAATTAGGTTTAGGTTTCATCTGTTTCGAAATCACTGGTTTCATAATTAGGTTTAAATTACATTTGTTTTCACCTTATTAATTCACGGTTCAATTATGTTCAGTTTTGTGATAAGTGCATAATTTATACATTTTAAGTATCATTTTCTTATACTTGTTTGCTAGATTTTGTGTGAATTACCGTATGTTAGTATTACTTTTCTAGTTTATGTGTTTTATTAGGTTACGTCTCTGAAACAAGCGAAATTGAGCTTTACAAGAGAAGAATTGCCAAATACCCAGAGGGACTCAGTCTATTCCAGGATTTCTACCCTCCATCTTGTAGAGAATTTGATTACGAATCCAACGGCGAAAGAATGAAGTCATTCCGACTTTGTATGAGAAAGTTATGAGCGAAACACGAATTAAGGGCAAATTGGTCATTTACTAGGAGATTACTATTTAAACCCCTTCATAAGCTAAGGGACATCTGAATTCGAATGTTAATGGTACCGGCTATTCTACTAAGGGCTGTCACTTTTAAGTGATAAGAGCAACTGCTAATATGATAAGGGCCACCTTTCTCTTTTCTTCTCCAAACAGCGAATTAATGATGAAGCATGACTTCTGTTGGGTTTGGTTAATAGAAGAACTGCCGTGGATAATTTTTGGTTGATTCTACAGGTACAGTAAGAAGAAGAAGATCATGTTAATCATGGTGATTGATGAGGATCAGGGATGGTGATGTTTGATCACGGTGATGATATTAATGGCTGTGATGGAGTGGTCTGTGTGGGTAAATGCCTGTTGAGAAAGAATGGTTGTGGAAGAATCAATACCATTGATGAAGTAGTGCTGCTGTGATTGATAACTCGAGAGAATGGAGATTGGTGAATGAGCGCTGCTGCCATTGTGATCAACGATTGATCATGATCGTGATCAAATGATGATGGACTGTCGAAGGTTAAGTTTCGAGCTTTAATAGACAGTAGTGGATTATTGGGGATATTAGAAGACGCGGGTACTAGTCGGAATTGGTTTTTAAACAACGAAACAGTTGGTGATGATTCAGGCAGCGAGATGCAGAGTCTATGGTGGTGAGTCTGGTGACTAATGGAGAGTCGATGATAGAACTGAGATTATGGCACTAGCATCGGAGAAGATTGCAGATGGAAGAGAAGAGGATCAGTTGAAACAGAGTTTATGATGGAGTGGGATAGTCTCTCATGCTTGAGATGGTGAATACAAGTTAATGACTGAAGTGTGTTGAAGGTGCAGTTGGGAAAGGTTCGCGTTGAGATAAAACAGGAAAAAGTGGAGTTTCGGAAACATTGGTTTACACGAAAAAGAATTAGGTAATCTCGCTGAAGTGTGTTGAAGGTGGTTGAATCCGTGTTTATTACGGAAATATAGTTTGTCGGTGCCAATCGAGTTTCCTAAATCAGTTAAAACTCTTGAGAAGAGCGGTGCCTAGACTTCTATAAATAAGGTCGTGAACTACCTTGGGAGATATACCTGGACAGACAGAGAATACTCAGACGTGCACAGACTTTGCAGACGCTGGGCAGAGAACTTCACGTACAATCGATATCTTCGACGATTATCGGTTAGTTTGTATTTCTTTATTAATTAATTTTTATGGTTTTTAAGAAAGCCATGTTGGGCTAATTCTCTTTGTTAGGGCGAAAGGATGAACTTGTAGAGATGATTTTTATTTGTGTTTCGAAACTAGGGTTTTTAACTGTATGAACTAAATATTATTAATTTGTCTCTCTCTCAGCGTTTTACCTTCTCGATAATTTTTCATGTTCTATGCCACGTATAGTTCATTGTTTGATTAGTAGAAGGACTCGTTGAAACCTCGCATTAAATCGTTTTATGAATAATCTTTGACTTTTTATGCCCCGTATATTTAGTACTTTCGAGATTCTACTCTAGGTTGAGAACAAACAATTCTTTTTGAAATCGAGACCCTATGTGACGAACGCAATTAAACCCTAATCTACAACGGATTCCCGGAACCTTAACGTTTCCTCTTACTGTTTTCCAACTTTATTAAATAGTTTTAATTCACTAGTTAATTTAATTCTTTATAAATAAAACCTAAAAAAAATATTTTAATCCAAACTCCTCGTGGGAACGAACCGTATTTGCTCTTGTCTACACCTTTCGACACTGTGCGATTGCGGTAAAACAAAGTCGGTTTTCCGACGCATCATTTTGGTTTCATCATTTTCATTATATGGTTGAAACCAACTCTGTTGGTGTTTTTTTTTACTTAATGGCTATTTTGATGGAACCGAAATTGGTTTCATCATTTTCACTGTATGCTTGAAACCAACTATGTTGGTGTTTATGGTTTATTTCTGGTATAACAACAAGGAAAAAAATAGTTAAAGAACCATATAGGTGCTCGTTGCATCATTTGTGTGCGGAGGCACCTTCCATAAAAGCTTTGATACAAAAAAGGAACAACACATGAAGTCCCTTGTTGCTTGTCCATTTTGGCGTTTCTTAAAACGTTCTACGAAGGTACACTGCAAGAAGAAAAATTAAAGAAAATGACAAAAACAATTCGGATGATCTTAGGTTCATATCATAAGAGTGCGAAGCATATGAAACCAGATTGTTTTCAGTTAACGAGAGCAAAAAACATGATATTGCAGACTACACCGGAATAATTCCCTGTGATTTTTGGTCTACAAATGATGAAGGATGTAGACATAGCCAAAGATGATGAGCTGAAGAAAAAGGTAAACATGTTTGCGGTTGAGTACTTTAAGGGAGATAAGAAGATGAGGAAAACTGATATTTTGAGAGCTATGATGGAAGCTGCAGCGGATGAAACCAAAGCTGAAGACTTCGTCAAGTTATTCGTCCTCTACCTCTTGGTTTCAATATTTTTCCCAAACAAAGGTGGGAAGAATCTAACCTCAACTTATATCAAGTATTTGAGATGAATAAGGTGTGTTGGCCAGATGTTTTCCATGAGTATCTAATTGAGTCAATAATAAAAGTCGAACAAGTTGATGATGTATCTGGTTGCATAATTTACCCATTGGTAAGTTATTTTTTGTTTCTTTTGATTCATAAGTTGTTTGTTTTTTATTTTTACCGAGTTTAATTACTAATTTGAATGTTGTTTATTTATTGTTTCAGTATTGGTTTGCTGAGATGTCAAACATCACCTTAAGACAGGCCGGGCGCGACATGTACCCAAGGTTCGCTACATGGAACCTAGATGGAATATGCAAGGCAGTAGTGAATAATTTCGAGGATCTTAGCAAAAAACTAGAAATTTTCTCAAAGGTAAAAGAAACAATAGTTCTTGTTTGTTTATAATTTTTAATGTCTGAGACTTGAACCATGAACCCCCGAACCCTAGATATATCACAAATATAAACAAAACTGATGGAACAAAAAGAATTCCATTATTTATTTGGTTCCACCTTATTCCAGATGAAAAAAATGATGGAACCAAAAAAAGTTTCATCCTTTATTTAATTCCACCTTATTCCAGATGAAAAAAAATGATGAAACCAAAAAAAGTTCCATCATTTTTCTTGTGTTCTGCAGATGAATATGGGTCAGCGTCAGAGATCGTTCTTGCTTCCATATAATGAACAAGAAATACGCTTAGTCCAGCGCATAGAGGAAGAAGATATTCCCGTTGAAGAGTATATTGATCGTGAACTGCAGGTTGGTAATAGCAATAACGAGAGTATTGCACGTGAACTGTAGGTTGGTGATGGCAATGACGAGCGTACTGCAAGTGAAGAGAATGTTGGTGCTAGCAATGAAGAGCTTGCGCAAAATAAAGAGAATGTTGGAACTGAAAATGAAGATAACCCTTACAAGGCTAAATATCACTGGGCGAGAATTTTGATTGAAAAGCTTAGAACCGTTAGTAACAATGGGATTTTTGAAGAAGATCAATCAATACTGGTCAAATATGATGCTGAGAAGAGGTTACAACCAAGAAAGGAGAATTACGTGAGACGGAAACGTAAAAGAGATGAAATAAAAACAGTTTCGAACCGTGAAGAACATGTGGAGGTGATATGTTAAATCTTAGATGTGTTAAATATGATCTTGTTTATTTGTGTGTGTTGGGTTTATAATAGTTCCATTTGAATAGATTGGTATGAATTTCTTTTTTAATGAAAGCATAAAAGTTTCATTTGAGAATTATATTGAGTTAGATATGTTAATATTGCAGGATATGATAAGCAAAGCTATAATAATTATGGATGACATGTTAGAAAAAAAAAGGGTTTCGCTGCAAGAAGAAACACAACAAGATATTGGCGATGTTGGGATTGAACCAGAAAAGGATTTATTGGTTGAAGATGGTGAACAAGAGAAAAAGTTTGACAATGTTGTTTTCGAAGATAATGTTGAGGTGATAATTTACTTTGATTTGATTGTTTTGTTGTCAATGAATCTGATTTTTTTGAACTCAATAAATCTTGCAGGTAATTAATCTGCCTGAAAAAACACAACAAGATGATGCAATGGAACCAGAAAAGGTTTCTGCACATGAAATTCAGATTCAAGGTTTGATTAAAGATTTTGAAGGTTGTTTGTTGGAACTAGAAAAAGTTTCATCATCTGAAGGCAAAGTTCAGGAGTAATAAGTGATGGAACTAGAAAAGGTTTCATCATCTGAAGGCAAAGTTCAACGGCTGATTGAAGAGGTTTCAGAGTTAACTCCGAACACAATTGAAGAATTGAAGGTGGATGAGCAAGTTGAATCTGAAATCAACAAAGCGAAGCTGACAGACAATGTAATAGAAAAAGTTTTGGAGATAACTCCAAACATAGATGAAGATATCAAAGTGGTTGAACAAGTTGAATCTTCATTGTCGAAGACTGAATTTGAAGAATGTAACATAAGAAGTTTCTGAATTGGCTCCAAACACAATAGAAGATATCAAGGTGTCTGAGCAGGTAGAATTGGAATCCAAGAAAAGTTCTTCGCCAAATCCAGAGATCGAGATTGAAGTGTCAACTCAGGGTTCAATTGATGAAAGTGTTCTTCAGCAAATGAAAGATGAATATGCAAAGAAGGGTTATACATCAAAGCCATTAAGTCAAGGCATATGCCACTACTCAGTACACATGGAAAAAGATGTAATTGATTTAGAAGATGATATGCCTCATTTCAGTTTGGGATTGGCGCGAAGTGACAATGAGAAAGAAGATAGTGAGCATGAAGACGTCACTCCCGAAAAAAAGCTGAGTACATAAAATCAAGAATGAGGAAAAACAAAAGGAATATGCAAACACCTGTTAAGATGCAGGATTATACACCTGGGGAAGTTAAGAATAAAAAAAGAAACAAGATTCGTTGTGTTAGTAGAAAGCACTCTAAAAAGTCGGAGAAGAAAGAAACAAAAAAAAATGAGGTAAATTTGAAAGCAGTTGACAACTTGAAGATTATGCAGGTACTCAATTCAAATCAGAAACCGCTCGTGTGCAGATATTTTAAAATACATAATGAAAGGTAAGTGGCATTCATACTTTTTAGTTTTTTGGTTTCATAATTTCAGTGTTGAAACCAAAATGAGAAATACATTTCTTTCAGTTTCTTTTCTTCTTCTTTAATCATTAATTTGTTTTTAAATAATTTAACAACAGTGACATGGCATGGGAGAAAAAAAGATTGGACTGTACATAATGGGAAGGAATATAAATAACTTGATAAGAAAGGGTGACGTCGTCGGAGATATGATTGAATTCTACATGCTGAAATTGCAAAAGAACATATCAAAGAAAGAGTTGAAACCAGATGGTACTCTTAAGTACAACAGAGCAGTTTTTCTAAGCACATATGTCTATGTAAGTTTCCTCTAAATTCTCTTATGCAAGTGTTTTTCTGAAACCAAATTAGAACTTGATTTTTTATTTTTTACTGAATTTCAGACATTATACTCTATCAGGCAAAATTGTCGCTCTGCAATTGAAGCTTTTATCGACAACATGGATTATAGTCAAGAATTTATATTCGTTCCATTTTTCAAAAAACTTGGTGAAAAGTTGTACCACTGGAAATTGCTAGCTTTTGATAATGAGACTGGAGAATTCTCTCACTACATAGCTGAACTGAAGATGAATTCAGCAAAAGTGCTGAAAGCATGAAAGAAAGAATGGTGTCAGCATTCAAATAACATTTTGCAAAGATCTCACTAGAGCCGTGATAAGTGCAGAATTTACATATTTTAAGTATCATTTCCTTATACTTATTTGCTAGATTTGTGTGTGAATTACTTTGTATTATTATTACTTTTGTAGTTTATGTCTTTTGTCAGATTATATCTCTGAAAGAAGTGAAATTGAGCTTTACAAGGGAAGAAATGCCAAAAACCCAGTGGAACTCAGTCTATTCCAAGATTTATACTTTTTCATCTTGTAGAAAATTGGATTACGAAGCCAACAGAGAAAGAATAAAGTCATTCCGACTTCGTATGAGAAAGTTATGGGCGGAAAGAGTTTTACTTGAAAGGCGTTAAAGGGAACCTGCACTATTACTAAGGGGTTGTCCAAGAATTGGAATTATGTTAATAACGCCAGTGGTTTGGAAGGGGCACCACCTTCATCTCTTACACGTCAAACAAAATTAGGCTTGAGTTTTCCGGTTACTCTGTGATGCTGTCACTTTGATATTAAAGGGTAAAAGGAGTATTTCGAGTTGGAAAGGCTCAGATTTAATGGAGAAAAGAGAAGCTAGTGGATTTTTAATCAAAACAGGGAAAAGAGAAGTAGAACAGAAAAACTGGAGGCAAAAAACTATTTGGAGGCAAGAACACCTTTGACGCTGAAGTTGGAGAAACCGTGAACAATAAAGAAGGGTTTAGCTATTTCTATTTCTTTTTCGATTTTAATTATATTTATTATTTTCTTAATTAATTTTAATGGCTTTTTAGAAATCCATGTCTAGCTAAATCTTTTTGTTAGGGTGAAAGGATGAACTTGTAATATTAATTTTCTTGTGTTTCAAAACTAGGGTTTTCAACTGTTAAAACTTAATGTCAGTGTTTTGTCTCTCTTTCAATGTTTTACTTTCTCAATGATTTCTCATGTTCTATGTCATGCATAGTCCATTGTTTGATTAGTAGAAGAATTCGTTGACCCTTTCGTGATAATTGTTTTATGAATATTCTTTGACCATTTATGTCATGTATACCTAGTTCTTTGAAATTCTACCTTACGCTGAGAAAACAATTCTTTTTGAAAATTATTTTTTACGATTCTTAAACGAAATATTTTCCGTGTATTGGTAGCTAGATTTGTTATTTTGTATGAGTAAATCGATACCCTTTGTGATGAACGTAAGTAAACCCTAATCTACAACGGATTCCCGAAACCTTAACGTTTTTCTATTATTGATTTCAATCTTTATTGAATAGTTTTAATTCATTCATTAGTTTAACTCTTTATAAAAATCGGAAAAAAATCTTTTGACATGAAAGTTACTTAAATTAATTAGTATAAGTAATACACACTCCTCGTGGGAACGAACCGTATTTGCTCTTGTCTACATCTTTCGACATCGTGCGCTTGCGGTAAAACAAAGTCGGTTTTCCGACGCATCAAGCAGGCAAGTCAATTAAAAGAATTCGTTTTGAACACCCTTTTGTGTTGTCATCAAGATGTATAAGTGCTTTAAAATAACTTGTGTTTAGAGATCTTCTCTTCACTCTCTTCATTTCACTCATTTTTTATTTTTTTCAATTTAAAGATCTTGTTTTGTTAATTTCAGGAATGATTGCGTCCTTCATGTTTGCTATTACATGAAGAGCCTCTTGAAAGGAAAATTTTCGTAAAACAAAAGGTGCAGAATATGAGGCCAAAGCTGGGATGCAAGATCCTCCTTGACAAAGGTGCAGACTATGAGGCCAAAGTTGCAACTTAAAGTTGACAGTTTTAGTTTGCAATTAAAAAATTATAGTTTTAGTTTTAGTTTAAAGTACATGTGTAATGATTTCATTTTTTGTTTAAAATACTTGGAACTTTTATAAAAACATTTCAGTTTGTAAGTTTATAAAGATCTCAGTTGATGGAATAAAAAATTTGAAACCAAAAAGTGTTCAACATAATGCAGAAAAGCTAAAGCTTTAGGCATTGAACAAACATATCACAAACGTAAACAAAAATGATGAAACCAAAAAAAGTTCCATCATTTTTTTAGTTTCATCTTATAAAAACCCGCAACTCTGACAAACTTAATCTAAAGTTAAACAAACATGAAACACCTGCAACAAATTAACATTTTAACTGTAAAAAAATATAAAAAATAAATAAATCAGATAATGTAGATTAAAACATATAATAGTCTAAACGAAAATTGAAACTGAAAGTCGATGAATAGTAGTCAAAATGACTTCAAATCTGATGCGCATGGCATGTCCTTCGGTTACGGATAGTCAAAAACATGGCAGCTACCACAAGTTCTCATCTTGTTGTTGGGAACTGAACCTGTATTAAGAATTCTCTTCTTTTTCCTTGGACGACCTGATTGTGGTAGAGCATCAGGACCAAGAGCAACAGATTTTGGAGACACAATCATAGGCTTTTCAACTGTGGGGACAAGATTAATTGCTCTTGCATAGGATTCCCGGTAGAACTTTACCGTAAAGTAGAATCAATATACTTATACATATCTTCTTCATTCATCATGATACATCAAATAGCATGGGCACAAGGGAAACCTTTGATGCGCCAGTAGTTGCAAGAACATGTTCTTCTTTGTAAAGCGACCATTTGTGTTAATGTCGAATGAACTTCAAACACATATTGCGGCGACTTGGTGACACTATATTTACGGCCATGCATCTTGTTGTTGTAGATCTCAGTTTCAAATTCTGGACATAAAGTTTCTCGCCACTTCAATAAGGTTGCACATTCCTCGCGATGTACACACATTTGATTCATAAGCTTCACTTTGATCTCATTAACCATGATGGCTACAAGGTTCTCTCTCTCTTCAAGGATCCAACTATTGAAACTCTCAACGATATTCGAACACAACCTACCATAACGACGACCCGGGAAATAAACACTTGCCCATTTATCAACCAGAGCTCTACTCAGATAATCTTGTAACTTCTGATTTTTGACCTACATCAACTTCTCCCAGTTCTCTGAAAATTCTGTATGTGTATTAGCATACGTACATTTTTCAAACAATCCCAACACATAATTGTTATAAACCTTATTGGCCTTCGGTAAGTATGTATTGATATTGTTCTTCATATGCCAATAACACCAACCATGAACAACATCAGGGAATACAACATGAATTTGATTCACCAAACCACTACCTCGATCACTCACAAAAGTAAGCTTTTTGCACAGAGGAGAAAGGACTCCATTAAAATTCTCCAAAAACCATTTCCAGTTCGCGTCATTCTCCGATGAAACCACGTCATAAGCTAAAGGATAGATTTCTGAAACAGAACAAGAAAAAATATCCCAGCATATAAATATGATGAAACCAGTAGAAAAAAAATGTTGAAACAAATAGTGTTTAAGAAACTTACCGTCATTCCCGGTTAGACCTGTTGCTGCCATGATATGACCAAGATATTTGATCTTCAAATGGGCTGCATCAGGGAATAATAAAGGACGAAAGTAACTGAATCCACGAATGCATGCTCCAAAAGAGATAAACAATCTCTGAAATTTTTGAGTCCCATTTTCAACTTCCAAAACAACACGAGATCCGGGATTGGTTTCAATCAATTTTTTGGTATACCATTTCAAGTACATAAATGATTTATCCTTCTCTCCCCATGTAATATTAAATGCATGCCTCTTCCCTTCATATGCATAATAACGACTAATGTCAAAGCCACACTTTCTTGTAAACTGATTCATAATATCCTTTGTCTTCTTTTTTGGATTCTGTTTAATATCTTCGAGAATCAAGCTAGTAATTAGTTTCTTCGACACATGAGGTTTGTTTACAACTCCAGCGCAACAAGTATGCTTCTCATTTAACTCCTTGATAATAAAGGGAATACCTTCAACACCATCAATGGAAACAACATATATATGCCATTCACATTTCTCTTCTTCCTTCTTAGCACAACATTCACCAATCCTCAACTTCTCAGTCCTTGTCGTCTTGAATGAATACCCAGATGCTGCATGATATTTCAACAAATCAGAACGAACTTGTTGAACACCTCCCGGAAACGCCTGATTGACACCCTGAAAAATGCCTAACCAAAGCGCAGACTTCAACGATTCTTTACTTTATTACGTACATCGTAACCAACTAAATTTGTAAGTCCTACATGCTCGAAAGGTATAATTCCTGAACTTCGTGGCTGCTCAAAAGGTATGATTCCTGAACTTCATGGTTGCTCAAAAGGTATAATTACTGAACTTCATGAACTAAAACTATAACACTCATCTCTATGCCTTACATGTAACTCAATAGATGGAACTTATTAAACAAAGTAAATAGAGCAACCGATTGAAGATCAAAATAACAATTGATAACCTTTTGCTGATCACCAACTATGTGGAAAATTTCTATATAAATAAGAGAAAATTGACACCAACTTGAACATATACTACCCTTCAAATCAAAAACAGATGCTTGTAGACCAATACAAAACGATAATGTATCCTCTTTGTGAGATATAACCGCGAGAACAGATTCCATAATCTACACGACAAAGTATGAAACCGAAAAAAGTTTCACTAGATGTGAATATCAACAACAACAACAATTTTTTTTTTTTGAATAAGAACATCAACAACATAACAATTTTCATTCCAATATATTTGAATAAGAACATCAACAACATAACCAAAAAAATCGTAAAAACAAATTTATCTGAATTTCATAATCAACATAACCTCGAAAATTCAAACAAAAACAAAAACAAAAACAAAATTGATTACCTGAAAAGTTGAATTTCAGTCTCCGGTGAATGATTTGACTAATACAATAGCTTGAGACGAATGAGAAGATGATCAAATTGGAAGGATAAACTGTAACATCTGTTGGATTCTTCAAACTAATATCTAATCTCACTGATGAATGATTCGAAGAACAAACTGAAAAGTTGAATTTCAGTCTCCGATGAATGATTCGAAGAACAAACTGAAACTGTAAATTCTTTTCTCCTCTTCAGTTAAACTGAAACGACTACCAGATCTACTATACTCTTATTCAATCAATTTGAACCTAAAAATTACTTTCTGAGTTGCAAATATTGATTAAATCGGCGTGAATCTTTGAATTTTAGAATTGAAACCCTAAAAACAAAGAAAAAACGAAGATATGAAAATAATTTCTAGGAGAAGATTTCGATTCTCTTTGAATATTTTCTCTCTCTTAAAGAAAAAATGAAGATCTGTTTTTCTCTCTCTCAATATTTTCTTCCGCCAAAAACTTTCCTTTCAAATGCTTAAGAATATATAGGGAAGGGGCATGACTGGTATTTCAAAAATTAAAGAAAACTAAATTTAAAGATAATCGTTTGAAATGGGGTTTTCCCTAGGAGGTATTCCTCCACTAGCAGGTTTTTTCGGAAAACTCCATCTATTCTGGTGTGGATGGCAGGCAGGCCGTCGTATCATTTTTATTTCAAATGGTTTTTATTTGTAAAAAATAATATGGGAGGAGTTTTTGTAAACCAAACTTGGTCACCTTGGTGTTTTACTACTAGTTTTGATTAAATTATACTAATGTTTATCGTGTTTCGCTAACGTAGTATAGGTCTCCTCATATATACACTTCAATAATTCTCGGTAGGATTAGTCAAAGGAAATCAACTAAATAAGGAAACTTATTAGGATTAGAACTACCCTTATTGTGATTTGAGAGCTTTTCTCCAATGGAATATATATGAGGACAAATATCAAAGTCAACCTAGGACGCATATCCATGTAAACACTTAAAATCCTAGACAATATAAGCTCTTACGTTGAACGATAGTAAAATCCTCATTTCTTTAGCCTTTTGTGAAGTAGAATTTGGTGTGGGCATTTGGCAGAGGATGATTGGTGCAAATATTGTAGGGTAGATAAAATCCACTCTCGCTTGGTTGTTATGCCAAAAGATCTCTACACTTCATTTACACCCCATACTTAATTATACCGTATCAGTGTCGCGTACAGTTGGTGGACAACATGTTAGATCGACGATCTACGCATAATCATCTTTAACAAACTACGTTACATCTCATTAAAATCCCTAAACCTAAACAGAAAAAGAACTAAGCCAGTTTAATACATAATTCCATTATCTAGGTTTTTTTAATATCACAACATTATAATTTTTTTTTAATGAATCACAATTACTTTTTGTTTTTTTGTTGATATTTATTTTGTATTTTTACATTGTAACATTTTAAAAATTATTTATTGATGATTCAAAATATGCATTAATCAAAAGTTTGATTAATATGAACAATTTTTTTAGAAAAAAAAAAATTCAATTATGGATTTTTTTGGCTTGATATATATCTATTATAGTCCGTGGAAGGGTATTTTAGGGTAAAAACACATAAAAGGTTTGAAGGTAAATTGTTATGAGTATGAAAGATCAAAATCGTAAGAGGCTAGCCTAAACCAAGAAATGGTCTTTCAAGCCTTGCTTCAGTTAGAAAGGAGGAGAAGAGTTGATCTTAGGGAGGTAAGCAGAAAAAGATGAGATCAGAGCGTGATTAATTCTAGTTGAAGAATATAAGTCTTTGTAGCCGAGTTCAAGTAGAGAAGGTAGAATTATTTATGATAGTCTGATAAACTTTGATAAATTTTGATTGTTTTAGGAATATGTGAAATGTCCAATTTATAATGTTGAACTCACGTTTATAATCTCGTAAGAAGTGGAAGAGGTGAAGAACATGGTTGAAGTCGTACCCGTGATTATAGCGGAAACTCTAAAAACTGTTACACCCACTAAATCTTCATCCAATAACGTTCACATGAAATTACTTCTCATCGTGGGTGTTCATTTACACCTCACATATTATAGACCGCCAAATCAATACCTTTATAAATATCCTCCTATAACATGTTTGATACTCATAAAAAATAGTAAAATTATGGATTACTGCTAGTTTGATTAGGTCATAGTCGTGATTTACTAAGCCAGATGCTCATCTATGTATAGACCGACTATTGTGAGTGTGATGGAAATAATAATAACTCTACGAGTGACTTATATTTTAATAAGTCTAGGAGCATATTTATGACAACCAAAAGTTTCTCTAGGGTTTTAAGTACTGGCCCAACCGTACATGGATTTTTTATTCTAATTTTGTTATCGTTTAGTGAAAGTAATATGCCTTATAGTGGGCGCTATGGATTCTGAAGCCTGTATGCCACGTGATACGCATGAGCTAGCTAGGGAGGTTTTTGCCATTTATAAAACAAACTCATACTTACAAAAAAAATTTATTCCACCCACTTCCTTTTCCCAATGACCAAATCCATTACTGCTGATTATTTTTTTATCTCATGAGCGGAGGTAGATCTTAGAGTTTTCAGACACTTTCGCTCTTCAATTAGGTTAAATTGTCGGCTTCCACCAGGGTAGGGGTTTCTTCCTTCTGAACTATGGGTTTCCAATGGTGTTAATCGATATTGCTTATTAATGTTTGATTTCATTTCTCTCTGATATTTTGTGATTGCTACAAATCAAAGGATGGGTAATTTCAATTTCATCTGATTTCATGTTTAGTTAAATCTTTTGTTGAATTTCTTAACATGAAAAATCCCTAAAATTTTACTCGTTTTGTCGTAATTGTCGAGAGTGAACTTGAATTTTCCTTCTGTATCTGTACCAATCTTTCATATGTTTTGGTTTGAGTTAATTCCATTGATTCTATGAAAAACATCATTCCTCCAAAGCTTAAGGTCTTAACTCTTTCGATAATATTTTTCTAAGAATTGGTTTTATATAGTTAGTACTATTTTTGTTCGTACAGCTACCTGCTCATTACTTTCTCTGTCGCTACCATTATATATTTGGCTTTTATTGATTTCATACCAACCAAAATGTGTATAAATATATTGTTTGGCCTGATCTTATGATGATTTCTTATTTCGACTCGCACCCATGATTTATTTACTTGAGTATGAGTTTTGCTAAACTTTATTAGTTCCGTGTCCTAATAGCTGGTTGATTTTTATTCCAAAAAGAAAGCAAAGGGATCTATATCTCTGGTTTCTGACAAATAGGAGATGAAGTTCTATTTTGGTTTATTGGACCACTTCCTTTACGGGTTTATGTAGCTAGTCATACTACATGTTTTACACTATGTTCAGTACGTCATTTTAAAATCTTAACTTCTCTGCTGTTTTGTTTGGTGTCTTATTCATGAAAATTCTATAATTCTCCTCAAAATGAAATTGACCGTCTTAATTCCCTTGTGATGTAATTTTACATTATTTGCTGGTCATTCTTGATATTGACACTAATTTTACCAAAAATGAAGGAGTGAGTACTAAAACAGTTCCTTGATTTACTTATACCAACTTGAATGTGTTTGCCATATTATTTCTTTGAAAACTCTCTCGGCAATTAGGACTGGCTTGATTTTGTCTAATTTTTTGAATATGAGATCTTCCTATGTTTATATATGTGACCTATATTAAGTGTTTTTATCCATTTTATACACGTTTGTCTGCAGCTTTACCGGGTTCTTGTAACTAATGATTCAGATTTTACTAGTTGTTGTGTTTGGCGAAAGGTGTTATGTTCTTTATAATTTTACTACAAAATTAACTTCTTAGAAATGTTGAGACTGCCGCGCATGGACTTTGTTGTTAAGCCTGTTGTTTTTATTGTTATCGCTTGGCCATGATATGAAGATAAAAACTCTACTTTAGGAAGGATCCAGGAATAGCGACATGTACTAAATGCCCCGGGACTTAATTGGCATCCCACCACCTCGGTGGCTACCTGGAAGATCGTTCGGATGACTGGTACCCGACTACCCTGACGGTGGCTACGACCATAGAGATAATAGAATGAATTTAATTGCGGACCTTTTTTTTTGAAATGTATTTGCGTAAGGTTTCCCTTCTCTACTTAATTATTATTGCTGCTCCTCGTTCACTCATTTATATTTTATGTCGACGTTATCTTTTTTTTCTGTTGTAACCCCTACTGGGCATTAACTCACCCCTTTGTTTGTTTTCTCCCCGCAGAGTACGAGAGGAGCTTGCAGCAGTAAGCTGGGCAGGGCTTATGACAGGCTTTTTAACACTTAGAAAGTTAGTATTTCGTTAATTTTTTTAATGTGTATATCACGGGGTTATATGGGGTAGCCTTACATTGGTATTGACCATGTGATTTTGTCGTATTTTGTTGTGTAAATATATAAGCAGTGGTCTGTCTTGGGATGTTTATTTTTGCTGCATACATAACTATCTTTTTACGGTCAGGTCTTGAATTTTTGTATCACAATCTGTTGAACTTTTACTTTGTATATATACAAGTCGCATCTGCTAGCTACAAGACTAAGTAATATGGATGTCAATTGATCTTATTTTAGTACTGTGTGTTTAATATTGTTTTGAACTATTACTTAAGTGTACTGTACATAGCATGCCATGTACTTTATTTTGTTCTTAATAACCTTGTATACTCGTTTCCTCCTTAAGTTAAACCCCCCCACTCAGTTAAGAGAACGTGATGGTGGCGTCTTGAATTTGGAGAACATTTCAAATCTTTTATCTAGTTTGCATAGCTAATTGTTGTGGTAGGTTCTTAGAATACTTGTATTGTACTAATTTTGGAATTTTATAAAGTCCACACTAAGTTTGAAAATTTTGAGAAATACTGTTGCCTAACTAAATTTTAAAACTACCAGGTACTTAAATTTTCTTTATGTGTACTAAATAGCTGTGTACTCACTTTTCTTACAGAACTCTTAGTAAAATGTGTTTGTACCCAATACATGGTTTTTTCTGAACTCATTTAATGACTCATTTAATCACCCTTGTGATTTTGTTGATCTCTTTAGTATTTAGCAAGAATCTTAAATTCTCGTCTATCTTATGTCTTTCCTTATTGTATTTAAATGTCACTATCTTTATTTTTACTGTTTTTATTTTAATTTTCGAGTGGCGTAACGGGAGGTTAACCTTGCTGTACGGGTCAAATCCAACCCGTTAGAAGGAAAATTTTCCGATCTTCACAGTTGGTATCAGAGCCCATGTTCTGATTTATCGGGATTGTGTTGGTGTTCTTGTTTGCTTCAATGGTCGTGTTTCCGATGATTTATTCATTCATATATAATTTGATTGATTTCAAAAACACATTGATGTTTTGTTGTGTCGCAATCGAATCTCAATTTATCCTTAATTTGTATGAACATACTCTTATCTGTTATGGAACTCTATTTTAGTTGATGTATAATACTGATTTAGCTAAAGAATTTTATTGAAGCTTTTTATCTGGACTTACATTTGTTGTTTGAAAGAGTGTTATTGATTTTGGGGGTTGGGGCAAAAATAACTAGAACCGTGATATACTTATCATTTTCTGGGTTAGATGCTTTTGTTTTTAATGTTGAAGCATGCAAAATTTATAGCCTCAAGCTCCGTACGTAAGAAAAAGGATGTAAGTCGGAAAACACTGGAACAGTTAGTAGAGATGTTTGCCAATGCGGTTAAGAACCAAAAGCAGTTGAGCACTGCTGCTGACTTGATAGAATTCAAGAAGGTGGCAGGTGATAACAGAAACTTTAGTGGGACGCAGGAGCCTATTGAAGCAGAGAAGTGGCCGATGGAAATCGAGAAAGTGTTTGACGTGTTTTAAATTCCGGATGATAAAAAAGTTCGACTTGCAACTTTCTTGCTTGAGGGAGATGCCGAACATTGGTGGAGGTCTATAAAGAGTACGGGTGATGTGGACAACATGTGGTGGCAGCAGTTTGAAGAGTTGTTCTTCCGACAGTACTTTCCACGAACAGCTAGGGCATCATAGTGTGATGAATATGCTACGTTGAGGCAGTAGTGAGTTTTTCTGAACTCATTTAATCACCCTAGTGATTTTGTTGATCTCTTTATTATTTAGCAAGAGTTTTCAATTCTCGTCTCTATCTTGTGTCTTTCTTGTTGTATTTAAATGCCACTATCTTTATTTTTGCTGTTTTTATTTTAATTTTTGAGTGGCGTAACGGGAAGTTAACCTTACTGTACGGGTCGAAATTCAATCCGTTATAAGGGAAATTTTTTGATCCGTCACAATACTGTATCGATATAACTTGAGCGTCGAACTCTGATGATAGGATGTGAGGATGAGTTATAATAGCGAAGGGCGAGCGATGAGCTCTAAGCAATGAGGTGTGATGAGCTCTAGTGATGCCAACCGTGGGCATTTGGGTATACTGGTAATTAGTGGTATGAATTATTAATGATGGTGTTTTAAATGATCTCAGCTGAGAAGCTCACTTATAGAATATTTGTAACTCCGGGCATCGAGTAAGTAGCTCAGACTCGAGTCACGCATGAATAAGATGAAGGGGTTAATATTGCACCCAGTGTAGTTAATTTTGGCCGATACGGTTGAAATATCGCTGGTTTTATCGGTTTTGGGCCTCATTCGCTACGAAACAGTCTATACCGGTGGAATGGTTTTTTGCCTGAAAATATCGACCGATACGGTTTAACCGAAATGGCCGAAATAGATCGGTACGACCGAAATTAGGGTTTTTAATTAAAACCCCAGGGTTTTGAATTTCCTTATCATTGTTCTAGGGGTTTCAATTGTTACTCATGTTTTTTATGGTATTTTAGAAAAATGAGTACTAGTTTTATATTTTAATAGGTCCAATATGGAAAAAACGATTGAATATAATAATTATAGGTATAAAATATGTGGACCAATATTTGCCGATATTTGGAATCGAAATATCCCCGATATAAAGGTGTACCAGTGTATCGTTCTCGACCGGTACAAACCGAAATCCGATATTAACTATATTGATTGCACCAAGGATAGGAGGCACAAGGTGTGCTAGCACTAGGCTAGCGACATGAATTAGGTTGGCGCTAGGTTTATCCCAACACCGTGATAGTAAAGCGCTAGCACTAGGCTAGCGCCATAAGTTAGGTTAGGCGTTGGGAAATCCCAACGTTCCGTTGTGTTTGCATAGTCCCAGCGCCATATTGTTTTAGTATGGCCCTAGGCCCCTAGCCTAGGCCAGCACCGTGTTCAAATAGTCTGGCGCTGGGCTTATTGCGGTGCCATATTTAGATTAGTACGACGATGTCCTAGGCCAACACCGTGTTTAAGCAGTCTGGCCCTGGGGTATCCCAGTGCCGTGTTAAATAGTCTAGCATTGGCCTAAGTCAGTGCCGTGCAAACTTAATACCAACCTTGCTAACTTCCTGACAGTGAGAACGAGCATTATTCTCTTGTTTATTCGCACTCGATGCTATTGATCCTTGCCTTTGAGGGTATTAAGTGGCATGGAGCATCATGTGATGCCAAATGGCGTCGGAGCTGATGGCAATTCTTAATTGCACAAGTCAAGAATCTGGTGCTTTTGCAATGAAAGCTATTAAGGTAAGTTTATAAATTCAACTGAGAATTACTGTGGATAAATTTAGGAATTCATTTGAAGGAATGAATACATAATTAGAAATAGGCTTATATGGACAAACTTGTTTATACAGACATAATGTAAGAATAATAAATAGTAAGTCAATATTATTTAACGGGAGTCTAAATATTGATGTAAATATAAATAAAACGAGTTCAAGGAATTCAACTGTGGAATTATTGTAATTTGAGACAAGTTCGATGCTGCTCCATACTAGTGGATATCTATTTAGGAGCTTGACATTTATTCGAGAACAAAAGTATGTCCTAAATGTATATTTTGTAAGTCAGAAAACATCTGGGGAGGAGTTGCAACCAACACCAATGGAATTCGGAGGAAAATATTACTTTATACTAGTGGCCAATCCATTTAGGAGTTGTCATGTCAATGCAGATTCGATACAGAGGTGAGTACAGTATAAATACTGATATACTCTTGTTCAATGTAGTCCATACCGGATTTCGGTTCGTACCGGTCGAGAGCGATACACTGGTTCGCCGGTATACCGGGGAGATTTCGGTTTTAAATATCGGCGAAATATCGGTCTATATATTTTATACCTATAATTTTATGAAAAAAATACTAGTTCACATTTTATAAATATAAATATATTTTAACACGTTATAACAAACGTTTTTCACAAAGTTTAGAAAGAAAAACTAGTACTCATCCAAAATATATAGATCCATAGATTTCATACAAAGTTCAAACTGGAAACACAAGAGAAACAAGAACAACTTCAAAGTTCATCGTCTAAAATGCTAATTAAACAAGGATATTACAATTCTAATCAAGATCATTAGATTAATTATAGATAATATGATATGCATATACAACTCTAAAATACCATAAAAAATATGAGTAACAATTGAAAACCCTAAAACAAGGATAATTTTTTTTTTTTTTTGGATTTAAAGAAAAAAAAAAGAAAAGAAAAAAAATCGGTCCATACCGGCCGATTTTTTCGGTTAAATACCGTTTACCGGTATACCGGATTTCGTTTAGTTTTTTGGCCGAAACTGATAAAATCAGAGTATACCGGCCGTAGCGTCCGGTATGAACTACACTGCTCTTGTTCAGTTAAAAAATTTAGAAACTAAATTAACTATTCTTTTCAGCTAATATGAACATTTAAATTGTGGTTATGTGTACGTTTAATTGCCTCGGTGAGATTATATAGTTATTACAGTTATGAAATTGATGGATGGAGATTTATGGGAAATAAATATTATTTTATTATTAATATTTGTGTTTTATTAATGATATTTTTAATAGAAAAATAATTAATTTTCGGATTTATTATTTAAGGTAATTTTAGAAAAGTCTAGAAGCTTATTTTAAGAGTTTTAATAAGTTAAAAAAATTGCTTAAAGGTAGTAAATACCTTCAGAAATAAATTTTCAATATTTTTGTGAAGTTTAGAGTTTTATTTCAACAATACTTTCATTATTTTAGGTAAACTCAAATTTGCCAAAAATAAAAAAAATTAGGGTTTGAATCATTTTTGAGTTTTTTCATCCTTTTTTCTTGCACAAGTTAGGGATTTTTCCAAAGTCAATTTAAGAGTCTTTAAGTTGTTGTTCTAGGGAGTTGAACTTGATTAATAAAATTATTTTCTTAAACTTGTTCAAGTTTAATTCTAATTTTTATTTATAGTCGGAAACCCGGTGTCTAAATAATTATCTCTGTTCATAGTGTTTATTCATATAAATAATTCGAGGTCTGAACAAAATTATCTTTTTCTTTCTTTTCAATAATATCCGCTGCATCAGAATTGTTAAAATCAAATTGCACAGGATAAGGTGGTAAGGACCAAACAGATTTAGCAAAAAAGCATTGAAAGAATAAGTGTTCTATTGTTTCAGATTCTTCATATCCAAAGGAGCAAGTGTGAGAAATATCTTTGATAATTCCATATATCCTAGCATTAGTAGTAAGAGCATTTTGCAGATTTTTCCATAGGAAAAGTTTTATTCTCTGAGAAACTCCAAGTTTCCATAAGTTTTCCATAATTGATCATGCAAGCTCAGATTATTTGCATTCAGGTTGGCTTCATTAAGGTTGTCCTACATAGACTTAACTGTGAAGTCCCCAGAATTAGTCAGAAGTCATCTAAGTATCTTTTCTCAAGACATTATTCCTGTCTGTGAAAAAATTAATGTTACAAATTTTCTTAGCTACACATTCAGGGAACAAAGAGGCTATTAGAGAAATTTTTCCACTTCCCAGTGATTGGATCAATAAGATCCTCCACAAGTGTTAGATGATTGTTACTAGTGTTACGAAAAGGAGTTAAGTTACTTCCCAAATAAGGAAGTCAATTGTCTTCCCAAATATTAATGTTCTTGCCATCTCCCACTTCTTATATGCTACTCTGGTCTATAAGAGTCAGACCCTTACTAATGTATTTCCAGATCCAAGAACTTGTCCCAGACAGTTTTGACTCTTAGGGCAGATTTAGTTTTGAAGTATTTGTTTTTCAGATTTTTTGCCCAGAGAGCATCTGGTTCTTTTTAAGAGTCTCCATGCAACTTTACCATGTACAGCCCTACCCCTAGGTAAAAGGCTCCCACTCCTATCCTGGTATTTTTTTCCAAACTGAGAGGAATGGATCCGAAGCCCATGGGATTGGTTATGTTGCACATACGACCTTACTTGAACAGGATCTGTTCTAAGGTTATGTTGCACATACATGAATCATCAGCTGCATTCTGAAGTGGAGAATATCATTTCTATGAAAACCTTCAGTCCTGAAGGAAAAATCGGTAAATTTAATTCTTTAAATGATTTCAAACTTGTGAAAGAGAAGTCACCTGCGGGACGGGTGATTACTGATTACGGGAAGAAAATTGTGACAATGAAAATTAGATTTCATTAAGCAAAAAAAGTTGCATTTTTCTGCAGCAGGAGGAACCCAAGGACATAGACACTTCCAATAAATATTGTTCACTAGGTATTTTTGCGTCACTTACTAACAATGGTCCTCTTCCATCAAGCTGCAGAACAAGAACCATTCAAAACATCTTCAACCTTCTTGTTGTCATTTTCAAATACCACGTGTCAGGTGCAGATCTTGAGCTCATTTTGGAAGCTGCTAAAAATCTTTGTGCTCCAGCTTGACTTGCATCTCTTGTTGTTGTATTGTAAGATCTACCAAAAAAACTATAGCCATAACTCTTGACATCTGAAACGATCCTTCTTCTTGACTTTGCTCCAACACTCTTGCAGTCCTGCCGCACCACACACCACCCTTCGTTTTCAGATATTGTGTTCCTTTTCTTGTTTCCGAATTTGGTCCAACACTCCAGTTGGCAGCTACATCACTTTCCTTTGTTTTCAGATCTGGTGTTACAACAGTTTTCTACAGTATTTTCCAGAGATCATGGATTTCCCTTGCGTTTGTGCGAAGAAAAAGCCAATTCCACCTTTCCATGCACCAGCAGTGTGTCCCTTCATGCTTCATCCACCCGAATGGAGGAGAAACACAATTGACTTGAGCGAAGGGTATCATTTGCTGTGGGTTTTGCTATAAGAAGTTCACCATGTCATTGTGAAGACAGATGGAAAAGCAGCTGCACTAATATATTGATTATGTCTGCGGTGACAGAATCTCCTTGATGTTAGCCAGAGCACCCTTATCATAAGGATTAATGAACCCTATCTCCGAATAGGATAGCCCTGGAGGTAATTAAAAACAATTAAAGAAAGGTATCGTACAACTCTAAGCTCGAATAAAGAGCTATGTTGGTTGGTACTGACTTACCAGCTTGGGAATGAATTAGTTGGAACTCCAGGTATTTCCTCCAGTTTATCTGAGGAAAAACAACAAATTGCTTGTAAGGATTAGATACGCGCCACAGAGTGAAACAGACATTGAATAGATAAGAATTTGGTGTTTTTGACTTACCCACTCATCAGTTTTAATGTTGACGCAAACACAGTAAATATGCCAAATAAAGAATATAACCTGTTAAACAAACCACTTAATATGGTCAGTACGACGATCCTGTAAGGTACTATTGCCACCCTATATCCAGAAGTCAACATTCCACACAAAGTTAAAGAATAATCAAATTTGTTAGATCAGACCTTCCATAGCACTTGAAGAAGTGAGAAAAGCATTGTGCTGATAACCAAATTTCCAGACGAAGTGCTCTGCATAGATAGAATGAAAAACATTACTTCTCCATTTCTTCATAGGGTAATAACGAACAGTTAAGTAGTCAAGTACCAACAATATGAAAGTCAAAGCTAATTCACTTGTATCTACTTGCAGAATAACATGCTCAATGACACACTACCATTTGACAAGATTCAGTAACTTCAGAATATAGAAACTAGTAATGTTATACCTCTAACATGGGCCCGCCTGTGATCTTCGATTTAGTAATATCTGCCAGACCTCAAAATGAAATTACACAAAATTGCTCCCATTTAGAAATTATGCATGAAAATAACTTTTGAATCACAATAAGCAAATATTAATATATTCAGTGAGGCATGGTGCAAGGTCCTTAAATGAATAATACGTTGCTGCTTTATCAAAGAAAAGATAACAGGATTGTTTTCTGAGGTTGTATTCTAGCTGAATGAATTCCAAAAGGCTGACTAACAGACTTCTTAAAGGAGGAGCCCAAGTGATTAAGGTTCAAATCCATGCATGTATGCCACATAGGCCGAAGAATGCCAACACTTTTTTTCCCTCCAAATATCTATGGATCAAACAAGTCCTAAGAAGCACCATCTCATTAGTCAAATTGATTTGAGCAAACAATGTACGAAGCCTCGAGAGTAATAAATCCAACGAGAAGAAGCATGAACAACAAATGATTGTTTTAACCTGGAATGGAGAATATCAATTGCCTTATTCAAACATTTGACACCTTGTAATAGAAGTTCCTCAACTTAAAGGAAAGTAGTAGACAAGCAAAGTGTGTGATATTCATCAAATCACCTATACAGTTCCCAAAAGCTGGACAATGATGGTCGAATCCCTTTATGTATGCTTTACATTTCTTACAAAATCTTACCCTCATTGTTGGAAAAGAGTTCTACACACGACAAAACTTCATTTTAGATAACTTTCAAGCTTATCCATATATCTTGAATCACTAGGCTTCCATATTTTATTTGACCAAGTTCAGACTTAAGTTTCAGACAGGGACCATTTAGTGCTTTCAACAACTCAAAGGATTTCAGCGAACAACAATCACTTACCTCGGTTGGCAGTTCTATACGGCATAATGTACCCCGGTTCTTAAAACCTTTTCTTCCTGCAAAAGTGAGTAAATTACAAACACAGTTAAAACACATAAATCAGCATTTTTCGTACAGACATGCTGAATCAAATGTTTTACTATCTCCAAATAAGTCGTTCCAAGAACTTCACTCTCGATAAGCTGGTCCGAAGACGAGTCTTCATTTATAACCCAACCAGGATCACTGTAAAGAATACTGCCAACAAAACCGTAACCAAACTTAAGAATGACCCATATGTCAGTGACAAATGAAACTCAATGTAAGCAATCCAACATGTCACATTAACCTAACATGACCAAGTAAGGACTAAGCGAGGGTAAAGAAGAAAATCTAGATTAGATCTTCTTCGTGATCTTGGGTCTTTAAATCCACATCATAATTTTGTTCCTAAATTTAAATAGTGATAAATAAAACTTTGTGGATTGGAGATGAACTTTAACTAGAAAGTTTTACCCTAATTTTTTTATCATTTAATAATGATCCACAAAAAAAAAAGGTGTTAATAAGACCTCTACTTAGATGACCTTGACCCCTTACATTGGAGATGCTCCAACAATGAATCCAAACTAGTCAATGAATTGGGATGAAAAGAATCAGAATCTTTTATATGCTATTCATATTTACACCTTGATTACACTTCTGTGATACTGGGGTTTGGTAATGGTAGAATTTGGAAACCCTATTTATAATAACCGCAATCGCACGGTGTCTACAATGCAGACAACGGAAAGTAGTAAAGTACGGGTCGAACCCACAAGGAGCGGGGACAATACTGCAATCAATATCTCTAATCAACTAATCAAGAATAATATTTTTGGATTTTTCGGAATAAAGTTAAAACAAGAAAAATAAACTAAACTAATAAAATAAATCAAATGGGAGAAACAGTAACTTGGGTTTTCAGTATCCACCACTATTTCTATTAAATTACTGAAGTGAAACATAACTCCTGAATATTTATCTATTGTTCGTTCTATCGACATCACCTATTATATATATTAGAGTCGCAAATATCACTGGGACACACTAAACATGACGCATCAAAAGCTCTAAGTCTAAGCATACACATCAAATTACGTTAACGAGAAAATTATAAGAAACTAATTTTAGGTTCACAAATAATACTTGGCTATTCTAAGCATATCACATCTAAGGATTTAACCCAAACATGAAATATCAAATAAGTAGACAAATATATTCGTTATCCTATTAATTATGCGCATATGTTACTGTATTGTACACAACCACTGAAGCAACAACTAATTTTCTATCATTAAACCAGTAAATCAAAATCAGGAATTAATCTATTCAAATCATAATAGTTTGTATCAAATAATTCGATTTAATTAATCTAAAACTTTTAAATGGTTTCAACATAAACCCTAGCTACAAAATTAGTAGATATGGAGATGGATTTCTTAAAACACATAAAAAAATATAACAAAAGTAGAGAGTAAAATAAAGAAAAATATTAAATCAAAATAAAGCAACGACGTCCTCTCCTTCTCCACCTGTCTGATCTTTACACCAGCCGGTCACGTCTCTGCAATCTCATAAAGAGAACCCAGCCGCCGACTGTCCCCTTGTCTCCAATCACCAACCCTCTCTTTTCTCAACAGTCTTTTTCCTACAGCCTCAAACCAAGCAGACTCTTCCTACTTTACGTCCTCCACCTGCTTCTCTTTCTTTCTTTTCTATTCTCTCTCACCACATGTCGCCCTCTCTCCCTCAATCACTTTCAATCTGTCTCTCCTCTTCACTCTCCTTCTGTCAAACATCCACCTACCTTCCAATCAATCACCATTAGCCTTCACACCCTACTCTACCTACTTCTCTCTCCCTAATCAACCCGACCTACTCCTAGGTCTTCCTTCTTTCACCGAAATCTCCCCTTCAGAACCGCACTCCCACCTCCTTCTCCCCTCTCTCACCACCTAAACCTAGAACAAAACCTCCAAGAAAGAGAAGCTCTTCTTACTTTCTTTTTCTTTCTTTTTATACTCGTTTCCCAAAACTAAAAAGAGAACCTTGTCTTCTCTGTCACCTCATCTAGCTAGTCCACTTCATCTATATCCAGTAAAGACAGTGATTGTAATGCTTATTTTTCTTAATCTCATAATCAAAAACATGTCTCTCGATTTATAGAAGAGAGAGTTTACAAAGATCAGAAGATAAGACTTTGATGTAACCGTAATACATTCATGCATAACTAATGCTAAATACCCGGACTAGATAAGCTTATCCAATGTTGACTTGTTCAGCTCAGACTTAGTCCTTGAGCTATCTGGTTCAACACTTCCCCTCAAGTTGAAGTGTAGCTTGCGAATGTTCAACTTGCTTCTTAGGAATTGAAATCTCTGGGATGGCAGTCCCTTAGTAAAAATATCAGCAATCTGATCCTTTGATGATATAAACTTAACTTGTAACTCTTTGGAAGCAACCCTCTCACGCACGAAATGGTAGTCAATCTCTATGTGCTTAGTGCGAGCATGGAAAACTGGTTAGCAGTTAAGTATATTGCACCCAAATTGTCACACCAAAGGACTGGTGGTGCTGTGATTATTCCCAGTTCCTTAAGCAATGATTGAATCCAAATGATCTCTGAAGTTGCTATTGCCAGCCCTCTGTATTCTGCTACTGTACTTGATTTGGAAACCGTTTTTTTTTGCTTTCTTGCACTCCAGGAAATGAGATTACCTCCAAATTAGATACAGTATCCACTTGTCGATCGTATGCCATCCAGGTTTCTTGCCCAGTCAGCATCTGAATAGGCTTGAATGGAAAATTCAGAAGTTTGCTTGATGTGTAAGCTGTAAGTAATCGTATGCTTAAGATACCTCAGTATTCTTATGATGAGTTCCCAATGCTCAACATAAGGTTCCTGTATGTACTGACATGCCTTGTTAACTGCAACATAAATATCCGGTCTAGTCAGATGCAGGTACTGCAAGGCCCCAACAATACTCCTGTAAAGTGATGGATCACTAAACTTAGTTGTGCCTTGCTTGTGTAGTTTCATTTGTGGACAAAGTGGTGTGCTCATCGGTTCGATGCCATCGAGATTTGTGTGTTGTAATAAATCTGCTATGTATTTCCGTTGGCTCAGAAACAATACCTTGTCTTGATGTAATACTTCAATGCCTAGAAAATAAGATAAGGTACCCATGTCTTTTACTGCAAAAACATCACTGAGATCAATGATTAACTGATTGTTAATACCTGCATTAGAACCAGTTACAATGATATCATCTACATATATTAAGATGTATATTATGTGAGTAGATGTTTTTCTGACAAACAATGAGCTGTCAGCTATTGAAGCCTTGAAGTCTTTACTCACAAGATAGGAACTGAGCTTAGAGAACCACACTCTAGGTGCCTGTTTTAGTCCATAAAGGGCTTTATGTAGCCTGCAAACATGGTTAGGAAAGACATGATCAGTGTACCCAGGAGGTTGTCTCATGTACACCTCTTCTTCCAGCTCCCCATGCAAAAATGCATTTTGCACATCTAGTTGTCGCAAAAGCAAGTTGTGCATAGTAGCAATGGACAACACTAGCCTGATTGTACATGATTTTACTACTGGGATTTATGTCTCACCATAGTTGACCCCTTCTTTTTGGTGATAGCCCTTGGCAACCAACCTAGACTTATAACGATCTACTATCCCATCTGACGTCTGTTTGACTCTGAACACCCGTTTTGAACCCACCACATTCATGCCTTGTACAAAAGGAACCAAAGACCATGTTCCATTGCGCATATGATCATTGTATTCCTCATCCATGGACTGTCTCCAGGCTTGATGCTGGCTTGCCTTGCTGAAGCATGTAGGGGCCGTAAACTCAGAAGTCTCAAGTGGATGTTTTGTTGTATTAAGGCATAATTTTTGTATTGGTTTGGAGATGCCTCTTCTTGCTCTATTAATCATTGGGTGTGGTTATGTTGTTGTAGATTGTTGTTCCCCAGGAATTGCATCATTGGTTTCTGTCTGTGGCAATGTTGCAGGAATAGTGGGTTCTGCATCTGTATTAGTTTCTGTTGTAGAAGGTGCAGGGGACACAGAGACCTGTTGTGTCTCAGGTGCCAAAGCATTGAACTGTCTATTTGTGAATGAAGGAGAAGACAAGATAGTGGTTGATTGGCTTACCTTGGTTTCTGCATGCACAGGTGGAACCCTTTGCTTGGATTCAAATGGGAATTCTGTCTCTTCAAATCTTACATGTCTGGGGATATAGACTCTATGTGTTGGAAGGTGTAACATATATATCCCTTGTGAGGACCACTGTAGCCCATGAAGACATAAGGAAGTGACCTGGGTTGTAGTTTATTAGATTGTAGGTTCTAAGACTTGGGTAGCAGAGACACCCAAACACTTTTAGAAAAAAATAATCTGGTTTCTTGTCAAATAATAACTCTATGGGAGTCTTGACATGATTTTTGGATGCAGGACACCTGTTGATCAAAAAACAGGCTGTTGAGAATGCCTCTGACCAGAAGCATATGGCATAGATGCATGAAACAATAATGCTAAACCAGACTCAGTTATATGCCTGATTCTGCGCTCAGCTAGGCCATTTTGAGATGAGGTGTGTGGACAAGAAAACTTGTGAATTACACCACATGTATTTAGAAAGGCATTGAACTTTTTGTATTCCCCACCATTGTCAGATTAAAATATTTTGAGAGTGTGATTTAGCTGATTTTCTATCTGCTTTTTCCAATGAACAAAAACCTGTAAAGCATCTGATTTTCTAACTAGAGGGTATATCAAAGTATAGTGAGAGTATGCATCCATTAAAAGCAGGTAATAATGAAAACCATTTTTGGATAGATAAGGGGAAACCCATAAATCAGAGACAACCAAACTAAGAGGCTTGTCATACACTGTTGTACTAGTAGAGAAAGGAAATTTTCTACTTTTACTTAAATGACAAGAATGACAAAATTGAAAGTCTTTATTTTAAACAGGTAATGAATAATTTTTGATGATTGTAGAAACTGTGCGCAACTGAGGATGGCCTAGACGCTGGTGCCAGACAGGAAGTGAAGCATAAAGATAGGCAGATGGTTTAGTGGTCTTGATTCTCTGAACACCATCAAGAACATATAGCCCATTCTCATTCTTGCAGAAGGATTCTCCTTGTGTGCAGATCCTTAACAAAAAAGAAAGTTGAGTAAAAAACAAAGAAAACATGATTATCTTCACAGAATTTAGTTACTGACAAAAGATTTTCTTTTATAGAAGGAACATGGAGGACATTGTTAAGAAAGAAGTCACGGTTGTTGTGTATAAAAGACTTCCAAAAGACTCACAAATATCACTAGGACGCCCTAAGCATGGTGCACCAAAAGTTCTAAGTCTAAGCATACACCATCAAATTGCGTTAACGAGAAAATTGTACGAAACTAATTATAGGTCCACAAATAATACCTGGCTATTCTAAGGATACCCCATCTAAGGATTTAACCCGAGCATGAAATATCAAATAAGTAGATAAATATATTTGCAACAAGTAGATTTTCAAAATAACACCAAAAGCATGGAACATCAAAAACCTAGGCCAAGCATGTACCATCTAACGAAATCACAATTGTTTAATAAAATTAAATAAATCAAGATCATGGAATTAATCTATTCAAATCATAATAGTCTGTATCAAATACTTCATTTAATTGATCTAAAATTTTAAGTGGTTTCAACATTAAACCCTAGCTACAAATTAATTAGAACATGGAGATGGAGATGGGTTTCTTAAAACCCATAAAAATAATTAAGAAAAGTAGAGAGAAAGACATCACTGTGTTCTCGGCTGTCTCACGCCTCCGTCCTTCTCTTAATCAGTCTCGTCTCTTCTCACCTGTTACTTATTTCTCTCTCTAGATGCTTCTCCTCAATCCACCGTACCTGCTTCTCTCCAAACTGACGCAGCTGTCTCCTGTTCAGTCCTTGTCTCCTCCCTTTACAAAAGAAAACCTAGCAGACCCCAAAACAGAACTGAAAGAACTCTCTTAATCTCTGACTTGCGTCAGATTTTTGTCTGCTTCTCTCCACCTTAATATCTCCGTCTCCACGCCTCTGTACAGCCCCCTCCCAACTTTTCTCGTCTGTTTTCCTTTTATACTCCCATTCCAAAATCCGGGTTTCAAAGCATACCTAATACTTCCCTTCATGCCACGTTCACATCATTTTCTATCTTTTCAGTTATCCCGTCGTCCTCAATAACCTACTTTACTTCCTCTCTTTACACGTTCTTTGGAATGAAGTCCACCAGCCACTACCAAATAGTCTTTTTCACGTGCTTGGCCTTGTTCACAGGTTAAGCATTAGCACATGATTATACGAATATAAAATGTTAATTCCTTGTCAGATAGTTGTAATCAATTTTGACCAAAAAAAAGTAATATAGGCTAGGACCCTTCAGCTTCCCATATTAAATTTGCTAATTTAACTGGCATTTGGAAATTCAATTATATATTTCTCAGTTTCCCATCATTTGAAAGTATAATCGGAAGGACCTGACCTTCGGCTGACGGTAGGAAATCTATTCGACTAAACGTCACCAAATAACTTATTTTGACATGTAATTTGATTTTTGGTGTACCACCTATAAAAACAATTAAAAATGTATTATTAATATAAATACAAGTATTAGCAAATATAAATTAAGGGGTAAATATATATAAATTATGCCCGTATCAGAACCTGGAGTTATTATGCGCTGCAACATTTGCCAATGGCTTCTGCAGAAAGGGCTAGTTGCTTTTCTAAGCGCATGTCATATGTTAACAGGTGCGCATAGAATGTTATAGTGCTTAAGCTATCAATAGTGCTCAGTGAAGTCACTATTGGATCATAAGCCTGATTCAATCCATTCATTATGGATTGTTTCTTGTCTTCTTCAGTAATCAATACTCCAGAGGAAGTTAATGAACTAAACAAGGTTTTTGCTTTAGATATGTATTCATGAATAGAAAGGTTACCTTTGCGTAAGTTATGTAGTTATCTTTTCAGGTGCATTTGAGGTGCCTGATTGTTTGGAGCAAACCTCTCCTCTAGTGCTTCCCAGACTTCCTGAGATGTGTTAAGACCAACAACACCAATCATAACTCCCTCAGTTAGTGATGAAAGGAGCCAATCCATGAGTATGTTATCATGTTCCTCAAACTTTGTAAACTCAGGATTAACATCAGTTTGATTTGGTAAATGTTGAGGAGGTTTTTCAAATGTTCCATCAATATAACCATACAGGTTATAGCCTTTTAACAAAGGTTTAAACTGTGTCTTCCACAATAGATAATTTGATTTTGTGAGTTTGATATTAACAATATGGTTAATATGTAGTTGCTGAAGCATTGTTGTATTTGCAGCCATTGTTGTGCGTGGTTTTTGGATCTTGTGCTCTGATACCAAGTGAAGACAGTGATTGTAATGCTTATTTTTCTTAATCTCATAATCAAAAACATGTCTCTCTATTTATAGAAGAGAGAGTTTACAAAGATCAGAAGATAAGGCTTTAATGTAACCGTAATACATTCATGCATAACTAATGTTAAATACCCGGACTAGATAAGCTTATCCAATGTTTGAGACTTGTTCAGCTCAGACTTAGTCCTTGAGCTATCTGGTTCAACATAGCCAACGTCCAACACCTTCTTACTTTTTCTATTTGTGCTCTGACTCCACCTGATGCACTAGCCTTGCCCACTTTTTCTTCTTTTTTTGTCAGACCCTATTGCTTTCTTCTACCACGTTACCTCCTATCTTGCCTGACAAGACCAGCCTGACTTTTGTGTGCCAGCCAACAACAGAAGCCTCATTTTTCTGTCTCACTAAACACCTCGACCGTTAGTTAGGCCTAAGCCTATTATTCGGTCCACTCCTCTTAGCACACTGCACCACTTCTTCACCGTGTACACGAATTAGCCTTGTTTATTTTGTAACATTAGATTTTACGTAAACCTTTAAAATAACATAAAAACTATAAATTAGCACAAATATAATCACTAACAGATATAAATAAATTGATAAAAATATATAAATTAAGTGTTCATCAGTTAGGCCAAATATCATTTTCTTTGTACAACAAACCACAGTTGCCACACTAGGCTGCAAGTGTTCATGCGCTTAGGAGGGATATCCATAATCAGGTTCCACAGGTTGTCCTGGAATTTGGTTTACAGTAAACAAGTTAACTTTTTCTACTAGATTGGAAGGAAATTGATTAGGTAAAATAATGGAATATATTTGAAGGCTTTGGAGTGAAACTTGACACCCACTTATCCGCTCGCGTGCGCAAGACGGGTTAGGGCCTAGAGTGCCAACTTTCTCCTAATCTCAAAGCACTAGAGAGGCACCTGAAGAATAACCATAAGAGTGATCCAGTCACAGCAAAGAGGTTCACCAGTTTAGCAGTAAAGTACGAATTTACAAGAGTGAATCACAGTTGTAGCTCAATATTCTTCATCCTAAAAATATGAAATGGATTGTGTTCAAAAGTATGAAACCAGGGAGATGCTTTCTGCCATAAGTGGCAGGACTATTATCTGGGTGTCTTCTAAAACGTCTCATTAAGCAGAACATCTGCCAGGACTTGCAATTCCTAACATTCTAAGCCGCTTCACAGGCCCACAATAACTGAAGAAGTTACTAGAGCATTTGATCATCTAGAGTTTCAGAGAAGAGAGCATGAATGTCATTCACATTTTGCACATTCAAAAATGAACAATGCTAAGGGACGTATGAACAACCACCGGAAAACAAATAACCAAAGCAACCACTATAGCACAAATTTTTCCAATCAACTGTCGGCCGACATTTCTGCCATTTAAAAATATGACAAATTTCAAAGCTTCATTGGACAGATAGTTTTAGCACACATATATCAACAACTAAATCACAGAAAACCAATCTACCATTGGATGCAAACGCATAAAACAGATACCAGCATTCATGACCTGATACAAGATACAGTGCCAGTTCCATAAATAAAATAACTTAAACATGATATGCATTCAGTATGAGAATTACATTTTGACAACAATTAAACTTCTAAAAGCCAAGCTACTTTAGCTTTTCCCTAATCATTCAGTAGCAGCACACAAACATGGCTGTGTCCATGACATTCAACTGATTGACACCGAGATAGAATTTCTACATCTCCACAGTGAGTTTCTCATACCCAAAAGTTCACACTTGAGATGCAAAAAATAGATCTGACAATTGACACCAATTCACATATGCTAGGTAACTAAAAACTGACGTGAACTTCAATTTATTCAGGAACTGTACAAAACCTGTTCAAACTTCAAACAAGAACTACACAACAGTTGAATCAACACTTGCACAGCTCCACCTCTACTTAAACTCAAAACAAAAATAAATACCGAAATCCAGCCCACGAAGTTGGTGTCCATGATAATCCGAAAGGCAATGGTAACGAATCCTAGTACACCAAATCGGGTTTACTTGGGTCAGATACCTAGAAACCAAGTTATAAGTTTTCACAAAACAACTTCCACAACCAATCTCTAAACATCATAGTTGAAAGATGATCCAAAACCTCAAATCTCTGCCAAACAACTAGTAGTAAGTCTTAACATTAGATTTAGAAGTAACATATGGTTGATTCCTACAAACACATACCTTGCTGCGCCAAATGCAAGAAAGGAGTTTCAGAGTAGAACGTTACCCAAGGCAAAGGCACATATAGAAACATTAACAGCAGAAAAGGAAATAGTGACTATATTTCTGGACACCTTAGAATTCAAGTATTAAGAGAATCTAAGAAAATTAAACTTCCTTTTAAATATCAATCATACTACATCAGCACCACATGATACATATAAATAAAAAGGTTACACTGCAAAAGGATGCTGTAATATATCTAAATGCTAAGGCAGTCTAGATAGGATCCAAGGTCTCTGACTAGTTGGGTTCAATCGAACTGCAATGTAAGTTCCCCAACGGATCACTATAATCTGTTTTAGACAGTGATACATACCTGTATCAAGAGAATAATATACCCTAAATTTTTAATTTCAATCCAAATGATTAGAATAATATAATCCAAATGTGATTGGCCTAACAACACAGACAAAGGTTTCCATCAAACTCTGTCCAAAACTTTTACAAATGAACTCACAATTAGTCTGGTTACCATGGAAAGAATTTCTCAACTAACATATGCATTAATCGGCTAATAAAACATGAAATAGAATAACTAACAGATTTATATAATGTTGCATTAACTGAAATTCAATAAAAAGATCTGAAACTCGATATCCAAATAACTCCCAAATACTCCAAACATCTAAACCATATAGAAAAAAGTTGAGGTTTTATAGAGTGCTTAAAACGTGAGTTCTTCCAATATGCATTCCCCGGAAACAGATTTTCATTGTCCTAATCTTTCTTGGTTTGACCTGGAGTATTAGTATTATTTGTCTTCATCCTGTCATCATCTGTATCCACCGGAGGCAATGTCTGTTGTACAAATCAAAATTCAATAAAATATAAGACTTTTAACTATACCATTAATCGACAACATCATATAGATCGACAATGTTTTATTCCAAAAAACTGATTGAGGCATTTTGTCGAACACTGAAGAGACAATTAAATGACTTACAAGATCAGGTTTGTAAATGTTGTGAACTACAGATGCACCAGAAAGAAGCGATGCAACGATCACAAGAGTCGACAACGCCAGTGATGGTGTTCCAGTTGGTTGCCTCCCGCCAAATTTCATTTTTTTTCTTCTCCTCGACAGAATAAGTTCTTCACCCAAACCCGGAAAACTTCCTTTGACGATTACACTCCAGACTATAAGAGCAACTCCTATGGGAGGAGTATTTTTAACACTTCATCTCCTTGGATGCGAAGGAGTTAAGCTCGTTAGCTCTGTTTGCTGGAGACTGGAGAGACACCACAATAATTTTTCTGAAACTCAAGATAATAAGAGGAAATTATAATTTGGTCCGTATTTGTTTAAAATTGTCAAACTACCCGACTATTCCTATATGGTTACACGTGTAGTCAGTAATAGAACTACCCAAAACACGTTAGGGTCGGCTCCTAGCCTCCTACTATAGGAAACTAACATCCATCATGGTTGTTTTCAGGACTACTGGAGCCTCGCCCGTGCATAACAGGGTTAGTGGATTAAAAATTATAGGGAGTTTTAAAGAAATCTTAAATTTTATATTAGTCGTTAGAGATTTTAAAAGAGTCTCTTTAACACCTTTATTAATGAATAAAGACTTTATTTAAGTTTATAAAATTCTCAAAAACTCTTTGTTATTGGTTAGGGACTTTTAGAAAGTCCTTTAAATGCTCATGTTATTGGTTATCAACTTAAAAGTCATGGATTTGTAATTTTGAGAGACTTTGAGAGACTTTTATGTAAAAATAGGCATGACAAAAGTCTCTCCAAAATGGGTGATATTTTGGGAAACTTTAACACCAGTGTTGATTTATTTATTTATTTTGCAAGTGCCTCTTTTTTCTCTTATGTATCAAACTTTTAAACTAATGACTAATCAGGCTATGTTGTATTATCCTTAAATAAACCATTTTTTACAACTATATTAACATACTAATCATCTATAATATATTACCTATAACTTGCTTACTATATATAAGACGAGTTATTAGAAAAAGACATAATTTAAGGAATCTAAAATGCGTGGATTTTTAATTAAATTTGGGTTGTTAAGTACCATATGAATTTTTTCGGTGATCATGGAATTTGATTTATTTTATACGAACAGATGTGGACAATATATATTGTATTATTTTCAGTAGTCTTAGTAGAATGTGCCACGATGAAGAAGAACGGACAAACTAGTTCACCAGGTGATTATATATAGTGATTAGAACTAGGTTCTATGTCTTGGATAATAGTCTCACATGGGCTATCAACAATTCCTATGTGGTTTCTTGGATTGCTCCCCCAATTGATTTTTTTTCTTTAAATAAATAAATAAAACAAACCTACTATGATCACATTTATTGTCTCTATAAATCACAAAAACTCCCTAAAAATCTACTATTTAGTTTCTGTAAATCACAAAGACTCTCTAAAACACTTCCATAAAATCACTTGAAATCTCTAGATTTCTAGAGAATCTTCGAAAATCTTTCAAATAAAAAATCTCTAAAAATATAAAGAATTCTCATTTAATTACCCCTTGTAAGTTTGTATTTTTTAGACTTATTATAAAATTTAAGCACAAGTGTTGTGCTATAAGCCCTACTAATGTCTCCTTGAAGGAGATTATCATATATATATAATAAGTAACGTATACATTAAAACCAAGAATCAGAATAATAAGAATCAGTACTACGAAACTGAATATAGGTTGTAGTCTAATGATAACAACTTAAAAGGACCATAGTTTGATACGGTTAAGCTCATAAAACCTCTGCAAAATCTAGCGAAAGTAAGGGGATAAATTTTCGCCGAAACCTATTTTTTGACCGATGAATTAATGTCTTTGTATGCTAAATTGAATGAACTATTTATTCAATTGTGTCTGTCTTCATTGACCCAAGCTAGAAAAGGTGTTGTTGTAAGATCAATTAAACAACAGAGCCACATGTTCTAGAATTTCAAAATCAATGAACAATATAAATTGAAAAAATTGAAAGGCTTTAAATTGTCAATCTATTACCATATAGTAATTCGTGCCTTACATCGTAACGACAATTCAGCTTAATACACCAAAGACCGATATGATGAATTTTGTAAGCTAAAACACACATAATAAATGGTTTGAGAGACCCAGTGACCAACTTAGAGCAACTCTAATTCAGTTGTAATCCATTGCAAAGGCTGAAAAATGTTTGTAAAACAACACCCCATACACCAAATAATAATGCAATGAAAGATTAAAGTTAGCACATCACAACAAAATGGTTATTAACCTGAAATGTAAGAAAAGAAGAACGTGATAAGTCTGTATGGGTTACTAATTACCTTGTCATTGGTGACGTCAACGAAAACATAAACATGACAACAATATATGAAGTAATGGAAGAAAATGACCATTTTGAAATATAACTAAGAGGGTTTTCATGTTGCTCAAAATACTTAGTTTCTTTTTTATACCGTTTCACAAACTTATAACATGATGCGCATTAATAGTGTCTTATGGCATATTTAGTCTAAATGGATTATTTCATTCATTTAAAAAAAAAATTCGACAGCAAATACTAACACATATATATTTGAATAGTACCAATGGTAAAATTGGACGTGTGTGCCCTAATTACACTATGAATGGATTGATTCATTACTCTTCGGCATAATAGTTTCCAATTATGCATATCCACCATACACTATGAATGAAGGATGTGAAATACATGAGCTTACAGTCTGAGAGGTTGCTTGAGGAAGAAACATACCTTCATAACCATCACAACGGGAGCCTCGAAAAGTAGAAGAGACGCGTATAAAGATCAATGAATCTGCAAAGTTTCAACTACCATAATGAGAATATGTCAAAATAAGTAGTGAAACCCTTATCAACCATGAACATTATGGATTACAAAAAATAAAAATAAAAAAAATAATTGAACATGTGAATGTAGTGATATACACCAACTTGAAAAATATAAACTAAGAAGAATAAAACAAAATAGGTTGTATTTGGAGGAAACCTTTGTGGTGTTATAAAAATCTAAAGAAGTTAGAATCTTAAAAGTTTTACCCCATTGATGCAGCAGCTCAGGTGGTGAGCAAACATATTTTATACTACCACTACTGATATCCAGATCACTCAACCCACCAAGTGGTTGTTGCTATGTCGTACCACGTGTATCAGATGTTGAAGCTGAATGCAAGAGGTTCTTTAATGCTGGTTGTGAGATGCAAAACAGATTCTGAGTTTGAAGTTGGCGAGTTAATGTCTTGCTATGGAGCAGATTAATCAATGAGCATACACAAATATTTACCTCAAAGTGAATAAGGGGGTGTAACTGAGTGACATATTCCAGCAGATTAATTGGAAGAAGGTTCCTTTCTGACCAATCGTCGATGCACAAAAAGATACGGCCTGATATAGTCTTATGGCAGGCAAAACAATGGATAACACTTTAATAAACTCACTTCTAATCAAAAACAAAGTTTATTTCAATAATTAAGAATATCGATAGTAAGTTTGTAAACTCATTCATAAATTTCAAAAGCAGGATTTCATTACCTGAGATGCAACCTGCAACATATATGAATAAAGCTAGAGTCCCAAGTAACAATTTTACGACGACTTCCCATCTGATTCAAAAGATGCAAGACACTGAACTTGGACCCATGCCGCGGCTCTGTAAACAAATACATTGGTATTGGTTCTAGCTTTTAGTGCTATCCCTTGTTCTGTCTAGTAGCACTTCCTTATATGCAAAGTACGCAGCAACTAATAAAACGAAAGGAGCAAACAAATACCAATTGTTAAGACTTCACGTTTTACCTGCATTCTATTGTAAAAAGAACTATGTCATGGCTACTTTTTCAATAATCTCACATTTTAGTGAGCAGTGATTTAGTAAATGCGTTCCTAGTTTGACATGGTGCACATACTTGTTACTATTCTAAACCTGCAATTCATTAATAAGTTAATTAAGAAGTCCAAAAGAGAAACAAATAAAGTATTACAGCCTTGGAAGTTCATTAGTTTTTTCTACAAATGCACAAATTGATTATATCAGAGCATGTCGAATGGAAAGTGCAATGCTTATAGCTATTGTTGCATACTTGGGATTATGTTCTTTTTGAGGGGAGGTAAATGGGCGATGCGAGTTCTTATTACAAACACTTACACTTGGAATTAACTATTTCCCTTAGAAAAATGATAAGTTAACAAACCCAACAGTGAGTAAAATCCAAATATACAATATCAGATTATCAGTTGAAATATTATCTTACAATAGTTATAATCTTTTTAGGATGTCAAAGTCCCTCTTATTTCAACAATATTGTCAACAACAAGTTGGTTCTCTTTGGCGGACTCTACCTGCATAGTAAAACGTAAAAACTATTAAATCCAGAAATATAAACACACAAAAAAAAAACTTAATCTCGTGCCACCATCGGGGAACAAAAGAGAAATTACATTGGATCATCGGGCATGTCTTGTTATGAATGATAGTTGTTTTTCTTCCCTTATTCGCCTATGCTTACCTGGAAACAATGGATTTTTTATTGTGTTGAATGCTCAGTGGTACTGGATGTCAATGGTCGTCATAAGTCCATGACTCCACATTGGGATTTTAATTTATACTACAAGAGCACGGCTGTCGATGAGACAATATGCAAGTACAATTATTCCACAAGGATTTCAGAAATGCAATTTCTAGCTTTTAATTAACTAATGTGCTAATAACATAAAAAATGATTTTTAATGAATAAATTAAATAAATAAAAAGATAAAATAACTATATAAATTAATCAACCAGGAAGATAAAGGTCTAGGGTTTTGGATTTCACTAGTTTTGATGTTTGTACAATTAACAATTTAATTTCTTAAATCTACTCTCGAATTATTCAAACAGTTTCGAACCCAATTTCATGTTTTGGAAAATATAACGTTTTAAATCATTTATTCGACTTTTGTCGTCTCGCAAAGATATAATCTCCTTCACTTATAAAAGATCAACAATTTTTAAACTATTCAGAACAATTCGAATGAAGCATTTTAGAATAGAAATTATTAGTCACGAATAACTCAAATAATAGAGTAGATATATCAATAAGATTGAATATTAAAAATACTCATCAAAACTAGCTTCATCCTCTACCCTAGAAAAGAAGATTAGGATTCGTACATAACTTCTCGTTAAGGTAATAAAAATCATTCTTGTCCAAATATTTCCTCCAAATCACGACATGAATATTCACAGATTGAAAAGGTTATGTTCCCGCCAAATTCTATTTGAAATTCTTGAGAGGTGGTGCCTTTAACCATTGTATGGTGCCTTTATCAATTTATGGGGTGCTTTTAATATTTTTCGAACCCAATTTTTCATAATTATTTATTCTCCAAAAATACCTAAAAATATAAAAAATAATAATATTAGTATAAAAATTGAGTACTATCAATATGTAAATTGGGATTTTATATCAGACACAAAAACGTGTCTATCAGTCCAAACTTCTAGGCCACTACGCATGTAATGGTTGTGAAATCATAGCTTAGCACGCTGCTTGACTCTAACTTGAATGTGGATCTTGTTGGAAGTTCTCTTGAACTGTGTATTGGTAGTATATTCATCCCTCAGTGATGTTGCTAGAAGGTCAAAGGTCCTTCATGTCACCTTGGTGCAGGACAGTAAGTTGTGCTGTAGTACACATGATGAGTCTGTGAAGGCAAATTTCCAGCTAGCAATACTGATATTTGCCTCTATCCCATAGAAGAAACTGGGTGATTGTTTAATCGCCTTGAAATGAAAATTAGATCATTATCCAATTTTAATAATAATCGAAGTCTGATATCAAGCTTAATAATAAGCAAGACTAGCAACTGAATGAAAATCGATAGTCTTGAACAATACTTAATCAATAAAACTACCTTCAAAGTCCGAAAATTGTTACTCAGTAGTCCGTATTAAGATAACACCAAGAGTAGAAAAAACAATAACTTGATTATCATCAATAAATTCTCAATACTACCGACACTCGATGGTGACAATCAAATACTGAGAGTTCGTGTTCAAAAGCATTTTGAATCTTTTTATACTAAACCTACCATATGATATCGGTAGTGATAAAAAATAAAATATACATACCTTATTTTCATCGTTCTAAATCCAATCTATTTTGTGAGAAAACATCTCTATTAAATTCACCCCAATAAAGTTGACGCATAGACTCTTCAAATCAACTAGATTAAGTGGTTAAACAACAAACCAACAGAAATGTAATTGAAAATATTTTCTTAAAAGATCACAGAAGATGGAGACGGAGAGATATCGAAAACGATTAGGGGTTGCGGAGAAAGAATTAGGTTTAGACGTTTGGGTATAGAACACCTTTTTGCGGTAAAAAAAGAGAAGATAATAGAACTAAATAACTGCTGCAGCAGTGGGAGTCGACAGAAAATCCATCATAAATTTTGACTCTTGCTATTTGCAATCCACTATTCTTATTAACCAATCCATATATTTAAACCAATCCAACTTTTTTAATATTTTTATTAGTACAATCCTATGGATTGGATTTAGTTTTTATAACTTTTAAAAACCCCTAATCTAATTTCTTCATCTTCTCCAACACATATATGTGTTGAAGAAGATTTACCTGAATTTGGAGAAAATTGCACCGCTGACCATTTAGTACGCACTCTTATGATTTACAGAGTTTATGAACATGTTATTTATAGATTAGATATAAGAAACTAGAAATAGAAAAGGAAAAGGAAAAGGAAAAGGAAAATAGATTAGATTTGATTCATAAATTTTACTTTGATTTGGTTTTTAAAAAATAGTAGAATTTTGTTTAATTTTTTATTGGATTGTATTAATAATAATGGTGGATTGGAAATAGCAGGAGTCTAAATTTTTGTGGATATCCCATTAGTTAATGGCAGTTGTGAACTTGTAATTGTACTGACTACTGAGACAACAATGAATCCGTCATTTGTGGATTTATCTTTTACCCATAGCCCGGACCAAAAAACAAAAACTATCCCACCTGGATCCCTCCCTGACCTATAATTGTACTGGGACATTAATGAATTTGCTTGGGTAAATTTGCGAGGAGAAGAGCAGCTATATTTAATTACGGTTAGACAATATATCGATGGGACTGTTTGATAAATACCAAATAAACAAACATTAATACGAGAAAAAGCTGGGCGCCACAGACTCTTAGGCCTTAAGTGTAACCCCGCCAGTTGATATGGCCCCACTGCCAGTCCCAATCGCCATCCCAAAAATGATACTCCCTCCGTTTCAGGAAAAGAGTTACTTTTCCTATTTGCACAATTGTTAAGGCAAGATGAGAGAGAATAATTTTTTCTTATTTATTTCCAGATTTACCCTAACAAAAAGTTTAATACTATATATATCTTTATAATAATAACATTTCTTAAAATAATAAGGATAATTTTGAAAATTTATTATATTGAAAATAAAAGTAACTCTTTTGTTGAAACAAAAATTTAAAAAGAAAGTAACTATTTTCCTAAAACGGAGGGAATATTTACAAAAGTCGATCTCCCAACCTCACAGTAGCGAGGAGGGGGATCAATCCAATGCGCTTGTGCAGTTTTTGTTCTATATGATACGGATGGAACCATGTTAACCATAATATAAGAAAATATGAATTTCTAAATGAGTCTGTCTGACTCATTTGCGTTTTAGTCGCTGACTCGCTGTTGGAGTGAGACACGCATACGAGAATTTCATAAATTTTGTCTGCTACTCAGACCTCATACTCTCATATGCATGCTCAACAGGTGGAAGAAAGTAATGGGTGTTTTGGTCATATGAATGACTTATTTTCATAAGGATTGAGCCCTACTCCTTACGACTTTACCCCTGTTTAAACTTCTCCGTCCTCCGTTGCTAGTGATTCTTCTACTTCTCATCTGTATTTGATGGTGATTGAAGAAATAAAAAGTTAGAGAAAATCCATTCAAGTAGAACGTTGCCGCGAAGATCAAAATCAATTTGTTGAAGATGTAGTTAGAACAACAGTAAATGTCCCGTACTTCCTCAATTCTCTCTTTCTTTGGCTCTCTGTTAGAATTTCTCACTCTCTCTAATAATTTTGATTTTTATTTGATGGTGGTGGTGCAATTGTTTCAAGTGTTGAAGTTATGGGTTTCGTCCGTTTGGTAATAAAAATTTGTAACATGAATATCAAAATTTGAATTGATATTGTAATTTGAGTCTGTTATTTGGTTCTATTTTTTCCTCGAAAACTAGAGTAAATGTGGGTCGAATATGGGTCAATAATCCGAAACTTCATCTTCTTCACCCGTTTTTTTGCTACTGTGATTGATTTCTATATATGAAATTTGTTCGGATTGACTAAAAATAAAAGGTTCAATCACATAAATGGGGACCTCTATGTTCTATTTGAATTGAATTGAAGTCGAATTATCTTTCATTGATTCCTTGAATTGGACTTTGAGGGTTGAGAACTGATTTTTTTTTTGTTTGAATGAGACCAAAATTGGTCGATTTTGATCAATGCAACGAAGATTTTGAAAAAGTTTGATCTGGTAATTCGTTTTGATGATTGTATTTGAAGGAAATTTGTGATCTATTCGATCAATTATGTCAATATTAATCTTAATTTTATGAGATCGGAAAAACAAAAAAAATGGTTTCATCTTTTTTTAAACATTTGTTGTGACGGACAAGACTATATCTTCTCGTCACATAGAAGGCCTTTTTAACAGTCGGCCAATTAGGGTTCCAGGGTTTGGGGAGAAGCACGCCAATTAGGGTTCAAGGGTTGGGGTAGAAGCACTTTATAACCTTGGGTAGTCATCATCCACAGGACCACATCCTTTTGAGTGCAACAAAATTTTCCAAGGAAAAGTTGAAATCCATAATTCTTATTATTCTAGATACCTAAAGCAGGACCAAAAACCTAGAATTCGATGTTTTGTCCAACTTTCGAGTACCAATTTTAGTAGAGGGTTCAACAATTTATATATACAACTTTAGTAGAGGGTTCAACATAGAGATATACCTCTAAATCTCTAATCTTTATATAAATACCAAAACATGTTTGTTTTACCACTATATAACAACTTAACATATATCACAACTCAACATTTAGATTTATACTTTTATATTTTTCATTTACTCTTAAATCATCTTCTATAGAAGGTAAAGATTTTATTTTTTAAATAATATATAGGATTTAGGCTCTCATTTAAAATAAATTTATATCCATCTGTAGGTCCAATAAAATAGAAGGGATACCATACTAAATAAGAAGGTTTTAAAGAAAGTCTTATCTAGACTTTCGGTTACTCCTCTATATATATTTTTTAAATTATTATTTTTAAATAAATTTTTTTAAATTAATAAGAAAAATGAAATCATTTTTTTTTGTTATCCATAATTCAAATTCTAAAAATAAGATCCTACACCATTAAAGATGGTTTATGAGCAAAATTTTCTTATTTTTGTCATATACAAAACCCCGTAAATAAAGATAAATAAGACATCCATATATGATTTTTAACATCCACTGTTGGAGATGTTCTTATAAAATTCAACTTTTCTTGAAGATTCGTTTTAACGAAAGTTACTCAACTGATCAAATTTTTTAAAAATATATTTAAAAATACAAATGTTCAAAGTTTGAAATTGAAATACATATCGTTCAAAATTAAAATCGAAATACAAACAGTAACCCCTAAAAAAAAATACAAATAGTAACAACACCAGAAATGGTAGTAATCCATCACTAGTTCACTACCATCATTAGCTCCCATTCTCACCACTTGACGACCACATTCACATCATCACCTGGTTCATCCATCACTACCAGTCAGTCCATACCACCATAGTCCAACATCAACTCATTCACCACCCACTGCCATTTCCTATTTCGGCTGCTCTTCAGTTGGCTCAGCACCTCATCCACTAGTGTTGTACTGCCGTGGATGAGCAAACCTACCTTTGCAACTGTTAATAAATCTCATTGAGGTACAAATCTACACAATATACTGGGACTATTTCGTGGAAAGAACAAAGAAACTAAACAACATTTTAACTATATGCATTGAGGAAATCTTTTAAGAAAATATGTTATTCTACTTGTGTAGTTTATTCATTCTCCAAATTTTAGTTGACAAAATCTTTTAAGAAAATGCTCATTATAAGTCCGGTTTGCGACCCTCAACCTCAATCACAGAAGTTAAGTAATACGCGAAAGTCTTCATTATAAGACTGAGATTCGAGTATTGTGCTGGAGGCAGTGGCGTCATATGACCTATGATTTTAACATGCATTTTTTGGGATGCAGGAATCCAACGATAATATTAATGTGATGAACCGTTCTTATATTTTTCGAGATCTTGTCAACGAAAGATCAACACCAGTGAGTTTTTTCATAAATAGAAATCAATATAATATAGGATATTATCTAGGTGATGGCATATATCCAGAGATCGTAACTATTGTGAAGACCATAACACGAACCGATACAGAAAAGAAGAAAAGATTTATAGCGATGCAAGAGGGAGCCCGGAAAGATGTTGAGCGAGCCTTTGGAGTTCTGTAACTTGAATTCTCAATTGTTAAGCAACCTGCTAGGATGTGGAATCCACATGTGCTTGCTTATATAATGCAAACTTGCATTATTTTATATAATAAGATAGTGGAGGATGAACGTCGTCTAGGTACATGACCACATGAATATGACACCCGCCATCCAACACCTCCAGTGCAAATTTTCAAAGAACATAGTCGACAACTTCAGAGATCACTAGTTGAGCAACGACTTAATGTTGTGGCCGATAAAGATGTGCATTTTTGCCTCCGCAACGACTTAATCGAACACGTATGGAAAAATTCGGAGATAACTGAAAAGTTGGGGAGACCTATATGCAATCAATCTTCACTTAAATTTCCTGTTGTAACCTTTGTTTTTTTTTTTTTTTTTTTTATGTTCTTCTTTTTCTAGTATGTCCGGTTAAACTGTGTGTTTATCTAATGTTGTCATTTATATTAGACTTTGTTTTATTATGCCTACTCGTTCGGTGTTTTTGTAGTTTACTTTATGTTTAATCAAAAAATAAATTAAGTTAACAACAAGATTTATCTCAAGGAACAAAAAACATATTTGAGTTAATACTACAAATGCAGATAATTAAACGGGATTACAAATACTTAAACTGATAAAAATAAAAGTGTCTACTCAAATTGGTTTGATTGGTTTCTACTAACATGCTTTTGTATTATCTCTTGCCTTAGTAGTTCATGATAATATTTTTGGGTATGATCAAACCCAGACATATCCACCATCATTATGCGATATTCTTCTTCATCTGCTTTCTTTGCATCAAGTCTTGCTTCTCTTTTCCGTTTCAAAGATTTATCTTTGTCTCTAGACGCAAGCTCAGATTGTTTCATTGCAGGCTTCATTTGTACTTGTTCTTTGTAATTGATATTAAAATTTTGTTGTTCCTTGGGCATTTCTTCCATCACTTCCTTTTGGGTGTTCATTTTTTTTTGTTGCCTGTCTTCTTTAATTCTTTTGCAGCTTTTTTGCCAACCGGTTGGTCATACGTATTATCGATGTAGGTTGTATCTATACCACCTCTAGACACCCCTGTTGCGCTGGTTTAATTAGAGTTCGGCTTGAGATTCCGATAGGTCACCATCTTGTTCTTCTTCACCATCATAGCCAACATCATACGAATCTCTGGCCGAATCGAACACTTGTTTCATATGGGGTGAGAATGTTGGAGACTCTTTCAAAATTTGGTAACACTTTTCGTGCTTAAAACTCTTCCCCTTATTAGCTAACCAAAATCGGGTCAAAGCGGTGGTCATCTGTTATTGTTTCAAAAATATTAAATGTATTTACATGTAATTAATTATTAGATTTTAATAAATAAAGATCCCTTACCCTCATTGTAGGTTCTCATTCACTCTACTATTCTTTATCGATCTTTACTAATTTTGAAATGAATAATGAAACTTCTTTAGCTATTACTTGGAAACGACTCTTAATTGACCCTGGAGTCCGTTTAGGTGCATCATGTAGTTTTTCTTCAATATTCCTTTTAATACGTAACCACATCCTAGCTTCCGATTGATCACTGTCGACAGCGGGATCTTGACTTACTGACAAATAAGATTCACACATAGCTACATATTTTATTGTTGTAAAACTAGGACCACGAGGTTCACGAGCTCTTTGACTTGAACCATCCATGATAAAAAAAAAATTTAGGAAGAAAGAAATTGTGTAAAATTTTCTAACCAATCGAGTTGTTACTTAAAAGTTGGAATTGAGAAAAAAACCATTGTCCAACGTTCGGAAATAAATCTGTTAAAATTCAAAACACTAAACGGATTTTATATCTATGTTTGAAAACTAGACGCAATATAAACATATGCTTCATTTAACGGAGATTTTACATTGCATTGGACGAAATGTACTTCTAAATTACGTCTCACTCAAACGCATTTATAAATTACGTTTAAAATGAAACGTATTTATTAATTCCGTTTCATCAGACGGAGATTATAACTGCGTCCAGACCAGACGAACTATATAATTACGTCTCAATTTAAAACGGACTTTCTATTTACGTCCTATATTCAGAGCAAGTACTATTATTGTTTCACTCCAAACCTACTGTCAAATTACATCTACTTATAATTGAGAATCTCAAACTGGGTAGCCCAATTTAGGGACCTAGTTTAGCTTTTTTAACTTATAACAAATTAACAACCCTGTCTGCGCCTCACATTTTTACCAAATATAACTTATAACACCATGATTGTGGAAGCTCTTAGATATGGACGACACATTTTTTGTTCCTTCTTTTAAAAAACACTGAAGTATTTACACTTGATTTTTTCTATAAAAAAATTCTTAAAGAAAAAAACACTAAAACTTTCTATCCTTCTTACTTTCCATCAGTGGGCAACCCACTTATTCACCTCCTCGATTTCTATTCCATTTTGAAAGGGATAAAGTATTTTCATATCCCTAGCTCTAAAGAGAAAGAGTGGGGAAAAACTAAAACTATAAGAGGAAATTAAGAACAAAAAATTTGTTTTCTGTTCTCTCAAAATTGATTTAGGAAATTGAAATCAAAACTACACTTTTCTGAAAACATGTCTCATATCCTGTTTTGTCGAAATGTTTTTGGAACACCTACAACCCTCGTTACTTTTTCATATCATTTTTATGATAAATAAGGTTTTCTCAGCTTTCCAGACCAAATTAGTTTAATTTCATCGCATAATAAATTTTGTAGTTTATTGGTTGAATAACCCATACTTTTGATTTTATGGGTGTAGAATACTTTTAAAATAAGATACTGTTGAAATACCCATAGTTTCTTATTATACTTTTCAATTATCCTTTTTGGGCATTCTACCCAGATTTAAAACCCACAATAAAATCAATGTGACTAAAATACCCATACAACTATTAGGTTTATAAAGAAATTTTTTAAATCAACCCACGTCTTCTCTTCCTCAACTTCACCAGTGTTTCTCTTCTTTTCTTCTACTGCTTTTCTGAGCCGAAGAACACGAAGGAGAAGATTGCCTGTCTGAGCTGATCAACAACACTTGAAATTGTTTCAAAACAAGCTATGAAGTTGAAGATTATACAATAGCCACTTCCCAAATCTGAATAACACTTCAATTCAGTGAGTTTTGATATTCAATTCATCTGTTTTGTGTTTGATATTAACATGAACACACATTGTTTAGTCAGAATGATTTTTATTCATCTTAATTTGATTAATAATTTTGATTCAATATGTTTGGGTTTGAATCATCTTGGTTTCTGTCTGTGATTTTTCTAGGGTTAGTAATAATCTGACTTTTATGATTAAGAACTTCAAAAAATTTGTTTCAATTCATCAGTTAGTAATTGGGTACCAGTTAATTGTTAATATAAAACCAAAATCATGATAAACTTATTTCTATGTGAATTTATTTTAGTTTTCCCTATATAACTCATCATGTTTTTTGGTTTTTGATCTGTTTTTGTATTCAATCTGATTAGCATTCAAATTGTAGTGTTTTTTGTTAACTGATTTCAACTGATTTTGATAGATGTCTTTGAACAGATTTTTGTTATTATTTAAAGAAGGATTAATCCAGTTTCATCCTGTTTTAATCATCCTGTGTTTGTCCTCCTGTTTTGCTTTTTAGAAAATCTGTTATTTTGTGTTTGATAATTGGGAACCAGTTTCATCCTGCTTTATGTTTGTTGTAGATGGATCCCGATTACCAAATTGTTTGTGTTGTTATATACTCTACGGACTCGTGTTCATACAAGGTTAGTATGACGTCAACGGTCGATGAATTGAAGTTGTATGTGTGTTCCTATTGGAAAAATATATCACCAACATCAATTCAATTTATATTTGATGGTGGTGAGGGACAGAAAACGGTTGTCGATAGTGATTTTAAGCTTCAATTGGTGATTTCATTTTGTTATGTTAAGAGTTTGAGTTTGAACTTGGGTTTATGGCGGCTACTGGGAAAAATGCAAATAATGGTATGTCTTCTCTTATAGATATATTTGATAAAAAAATTATTTTATTATTGAAGTCAGATTGCATCCTCAAAAATTGTATTTTTTCTGTCAGTTTCTGTCAGTATTTTTTCACAGGAAGCAACCTACATCTTGTGTTTATCACCCTGAATTTTTCCGCTTAATGATTTTTTTTTGTGTGTGTTTTGTTTTGTTTTTGTAGTTATCTTCCCTTTAGCATACGATATTGTTTCAAGCGAGGATGTCGACAACTGGCGTTGGTTCTTGGAGAAGTTAGAGTCTATTTTGGGTCCTCGCCCATTAACTTTCATTTCGGATCATCACGATGGTCTGCGTCTATGATTTCATTAATCCTTTTTTCAGTATTGGGTTCTTCCAGGCTGCATATGATCATTCAATCAAACCAATTCCAAATCTGTTGCTGAAGAAAAACTTATCCACCCACCAGATGTTGATGGCAAAGTAGGAAGACCAAAGAAAAAGAGGATTCCCAACACCGGTTCGGGTTTCAAGAGATCTATCACGTGTGGTAACTGTCATACAAAAGCAAGGCATAACAAGACGACCTTTCCTCATCCTCCCGCCAAGAAGCAGCGCCTTATTCTCCCTCCTTAATAGCATCTTCTTCCACTGATTCTTCTCGACAATTTATGAGTTTTGGTCTTATTCATTCTCTGCAACTTCTTGTTGCATATTAGATTCATTCTTTTTTACAATTAGTATTTGTTTTGACAAATCTATTGTTTTGGGATTTTTATATTTTGTTTGAACAATTATAGTTTCTAGTTTATCTTAATATCTTTTTTGTGATGTACAATTGTAGATGCTCTTCAATTCAGGTACAACTCAGATTAAACCTTGAATGCATTCATGAAACAGGTTTCATCCTGCATAATCTTAAAAAAAAATTAGATTTTTTACTTGGATGAAACTGGTTTCATCCTGCATAATCTTAAAAAAAATAGATTTTTTACTTGGATGAAACTGTTTCATCCTGCATAATCTAAAAAAATAGATTTTTTGCTTGGATGAAACTGGTTTCATCCTGCATATTCTGACAGAAAAACCCTGCTTTTACAAAAATGCTTTTTTTGCTTGGACGAAACCAGTTTCATCCTGTATAGTCTGACAAATTTACTTAAAATTATCAATAAATAACAATTCAAGTAAAAGTTTTCATATTAATTGAACTGCTATTAGGATATATACATTCATATATGAAATCCAAGGTTCATATTAATTCATCGGCAACTAAACTACATTAATAACACTTTAAATAAAAAACTTAAACTTCTTTATGGTCTTTAGACGAAACCAGATTCTTTACAAAACCATCTTAGTTCTCTTCCAACTTACCAATTTTTCCTTCTTTGATCACATTCAGAAATCTCCAAAACTCAATCTTCCTTAATTCATCCTCTTGTTTCTCTGTGATTTCCAATGAACCCATTAAATCCACCGTTGATTTCATACTTGACCGAAAGGTTTTCTTCCCTTCCTTTCTCTTCAAATGATCTTCTTCATTACTTTCGCCAACCACATTTACATCATGCTTTTTCTTGGTTCTTAATTCACCTTTACTCTTGCTTTTGCTTCCTACAAGAAGATGAAACCAGTTACATCCTATCAAAAATAAATTTATATCTAATATTAAACCTGGATGAAACTGCAGATTAAACCTGGATGAAACTGGTTTCATCCTAGTTTATCCTAACAATTGTTCACCACCATTAACTCAACACAGATGATCAATAACAATTTAAACAAAAACAAATCAGAAAATTGTACCTTTAGTTTTTGGGGCCATTTTGTCCTACCAATTTAGCCAAACTGTTAAAACCAAAAAAACCAACTAGTTGTTAGTTCAAGTTATAATCAATTAAGAGGCGCAACTGGGTTACATATCTAGAATACAAACAAGAAGAAACTGCTTTCAATAAGCATAGTGTGCAGTTCAGGATGCAACAGGGTTACATCTGCTGAACACAAACAAAAAAACAGTTTACACTAATATTCTCCAATATCTACACAACAACCACAGCATAAACACCAACTTCACAGCAAATTTCATCCAACTTACAACACCAGTTTCATACACACCAATATCACAACAACAACATATACATCTCAACAGAAATAACTGTATGAGCCTGGTTTCACCAATATCTACTCAACATCCAAAAAACAGTTTACACAACAATCACAACATACACTCCAATTTTCACATTTAAAAACTTTTCCCATATTTTGATTAAACCTAGATGGATGATTCCAGTTTCGTCCAAATTTAAATGGGTAATGTATAAAATTGCCCTAAAATTGAGCATGTGATTATACTAGGGAGCATCAAATAAAACCTAAAATAAAAGAGGCAGATGAAACCATTTTCATTCATTAAAAAATAATCAAAGAGGCAGATGAAACCTAAAATTGGTTGTGGTTCTGCTGGTGTTGAATTTTGATCGAACAGAGAGACTATCAACACTGTTGGTGGTGGTGGTGAACAGAGATGTAATTAACAGAGATTATGATATTATGAGGATGTGGAGAAGATGGGAGAAGGTGGAGAAGGAGGAGGAGGCGGAGAAGAGAGGGTGGAGAAGATGTGAGAAGAATACGGAGATTTTTTCTGACGGATGGAGGTGGAGAAATGGGAGGAGGTGGAGAAGATTGGAGGAGTTGGAGAAGACGAAGAGAACTGAACTGAAGAGGGGTTTTGTTGCAGATGGAATTGACGGGTGGAGGTGGAGTAATGGGAGAAAGAAGGTGGGACGGAAACTGATTTTGGTGGGGTGGGTTATAACTGATTTTGTGGGGTGGGTTATACCTGATTTTTGTGGGGTGGGGTGAAAATCATTTTTTGGGTATAAATCCTAAAAGGGTATTCTAGTCAGTTTTTTATGATAATTATTTCCGTCCATTTCACCCGGAATAGTATTTTAGCCATCCGTTTCAATCAGATTTTAGGGAATCTTGGACAATAGACCCGTTTTCCGTAAATTTTATATAAAATTTTGATTTTAAACTGCCGAAATTGCATTTTTGAAAACGTGATTCGTATCCTTATTGTCGAAACGTTTTGGCACACCTACAACCCTCGTTACTTTTTCATATCATTTTTATGGTAAAAAAGGTTTTCTCATCTTTCCAATGAGACCGAATATATTCTCATGGCACTATTTAAGTAACAACAAAGAGAACAATAAGACGCTTTCAAATCCCAACCAAAAACCAATTCATTCATAGTGCATTGTTTTAGAACCTAGTCCATTCGCAATGTATTGTTTGAAAAAACTTAGTAAATTCACAGTGCATTGTTTGAAAAATCACATTGCATTCATAATGAACTATTTGAACAACAACAAGAGAACAATAAGATAATTTTCAATTTGCTACCAAATAACTAGTGCATTCATAGTATACTATTTTAAAACCCATGCCTTCACTGGTTCACTGTTTGAAAAACCCAAATCCCAGTATACTGTTTACAGATGAATAACAACAACACCATATTTTAATCACGAAACATAGAGTTTACACATGCTTTTAGATCATGAATCAACAGTCTTTGTGTAAAACTCTAAACGTTTGCTTGGTAGATGGAGTTGGTGAATTTCTTTTAAAATTCCGACTTTTCGAGTGGCGTATCGGAAAATTGGAGAAGGCCAAACGGAACAAAACTCAAATTATTAGAAGATAAAATTTTCAGGTCCGTCACAATTGGTATCAGAACAGTTACAGACCATTTGGGACTGTGAGTTTGAGAGTCGTCAGCATTTTTGTTATAATGCAACTACATGTAATCCTTTTTACTTCTAATTTTTATTTTGAACTTTGGGGACAAAGTTCTTTTTAGGTGGTAATGGTGTGATATTCCAAACATTTGCTTGGTAGGATCGAATTGGTCCAAAAATTTTAAAAGCCCGGTTTCTTGAGTGGCTAATCGAGAAGTTGGAGCTAGCCAAACGGGCCGAAACCCGACCTAGTGGAAGCAAAAAATTCATGGTCTGTCACAATTTGAATGAAAAAAAAAATCGACAAAGTACTGATAAATGCTTAATTAACATATTTTCAATATTGAATTCATACTTGTTTTCGTTAGATTTCTTGCAGTTTACCTTGTATTACTCTTGTTTATATTTTATGTATCATGTTAAGTTAATCATTCAAAACCAATAGAAATTGATCGAAAAATGTTAAAAAATAAAGTATTAAAAGCACGGAAGAACTCAAGACCAAGTGGAGCGACGAATTTGCGAAAAACGTGGAAAAAAAGGAAAAAAACATCTTCCTCGGTCCAATTGGAGCGAGCATATCATAAGTCGCTACTTATATATCCTAGAGAATGAAAAGATGATTCCGAAAAGCCAAGAACCACTAAATCACAATACCGACGAAGAAAATTATGACTGAAATACTAAAACCAGATTTGGTTTTTGTTGGTTGTTGGTCCTTCGATGGGCTTGTGCATGAAGAAAATAAGAAGTGTGTTTTAAGTTTGGACCAATTTTTGCCATAGAGTTTGGTTTTTGGCGAGCTTTTAACATGGGATTAGAGACATAAAAACTTTTAATATTTTGGTACTATTTAAGAGATACTTGTAATCAGATTTTAAAAACGTTTTGATATCATAAAAAAAAAGGATAGAGGTGTCAAAAAGACCAGGTCGGTCCTAGTCTGACCTGGCCCGTATTTAAATAGGCCAGACTAGGAGCCCATGTTTAAATAGGCCAGGCTGGGCTCGACTTTTCAGCCTGTTAACCTGCTAATGCCCGACCTGGT
>JAJJMC010013581.1:915569-939114 GCA_023531435.1 Papaver californicum
TGGCCCGTATTTAAATAGGTCAGACTGGGTGCCCATGTTTAAATAGGTCAGGCTGGGCTCGAATTTTCATCCTATTAACCTGCTAATGCCCGACCTGGTTTATCCAGGGCCTGTCAAGGGCTTGAATATGAAGCTTTTTAATTAAAAAATATATACACCATTGATTGAACCTATGTTGTACTGATTTTATGGAAGAATAACTTCCCAATATTCCACACAAACGATTGTTATTTTAGACTCATCTATATATATATATATATAAAAGAAAATAAATATTATTGAATAACTCATCACCGATTTATTTTTATCTCTATTCAATTGTCAAGTGAACATATAATATAATTAATAATTTACAATTGTTTAAATTTGAACCTAGCTACTAACTAGGGATCTACATTTATAATATATCAAATAATGATAGTATAAAAACAATAATTAATAACACATTTAATGAATTTAATTTTAATTTTTCCTTAAGTCTTTTAAATGGCTAAATAAATGGTAGGAAACATTATTAACTTATTTACGCAATGCATGGGATTGTTTATGCATGTATAAGAATTATAATGAGAAATAAAATTTATTAGTATATAAAATGTTATAAATAACATATATTCATTTGGTATCTAACCCCAAAACAAGAGGTCGCACAACCGATTGATGCTAGAAGTAATGTACCTAAGAACGAGAGTTCGAAGGCCTGGTTCAGGCCCAGGCTGGGCTCACTTAAAAGCATGTTAGGCCAGGCTGAGCAAAGGCAGGTCAGGATAGGTCGGGCCGACCTGTTTTACATCTCTAGAGAAGAAGCTAGGAGCAAGGAGATTAGGAATTACCCCAAAACGGAGGAAACCTTTGTATTTTATAATATATATTTATTTATTTCTTTTTTAATATATTTTCTATGAATTTTAGTAAACCTATGAGTAGGTAATTTCTATTGATTAAGGATGAATTCAATGATTTAAATTGGTATATGATTCTATGTTGTATTCTTCACATGTTTTCGTTTGTTTTTACTAATTAGAATGAATATGTTTGATTGCTAGGTTGTCAAAAGTGCATGCTAAATTAATCTATTAATTAACTTAATGCTAAAAGTTGGGAAATCAGTAATGCTGAACAATTCTTTGGACAAGTAGAAAACGTGAGACTTGGAGAGGGATTCTGTGGAGCAATCGTGTGTAAATTACAGCATTAGTTAGCAAGACTTTCCGCTAAGAGTCTTGATGCTAGGATTAACCTAAATTATAAAACCTAAAACATTCGAATGGATTACACCTTGAGAGCATATTTTTTGGTGGCTCAGACGTATAAAATCTAGTAGTACAACGCTTTCTTATCCAGTGAAACTAAGATTTTTTTTATATCAGAGTGTATTTATTATCTGACGGTTGTTGATGATGTGTAATTAATAAGCATAAATGAATATGCTAGTTTGATAATTGTTTAGTAACGACGAAGGATTCTCTAATCATCTTTTTCTTCCTGCTGTCTTTTTAATTAATAAATCTATCATATTAGTTTTTTCTTTTGTGACTATTTAGATATTTTTTCCCTACTCTCCATGGGAACGATCCTTACTATTACTCTGTTAATTGTTAGTATTAGTGGAGAATACGTGATTTAATTTGTTGGGCCTACGAAATCCTTTAAGTACGTGTCATTCAAAAAAAAAATTATCAATCAAAGAACAAGGGTTGGAAAATATTATAAAGTTTAGGAGAGAAAAAAGAAAGAAAAAGTTATCTATAGCTATTGTAGATAATTAATTACCTCAACTTCATATATTAACGACCAATTGATAGATCGATTTTAAATAATCAAACTAAACTTGATTGATTTCAGATCAGTTCCAACACTAAATAAAAACCAAAATTGATGGAATTAAACCTAAATCTTATATCTACAATTAAGGATTGATGAATATAACTGAAGAATCAAGTTTGTACAGAAAAACATGTTGTTTCAATTTATATTATACGAATATAGGGTTGTAAGCTAGATCAGGATGATCTACTTGGCCCATTAATTAAATGGGTAGGGGCGGGGCGGCCGAACTATCTCTTTCCCATAAAATTAAATAGGCGGTACATGCCAGGCTATGTCGTAAATTAAAGTATCCATGGCCCAAGCCTATTTTGTATTGTGGGCTCGGGCGAGCAAAACCATACGGATTTTGAATATACATATTGTAGGGCGGGCCCATGTGGATACATCTTATATAGATGTAACTATAAATATACATGTTGTTGGGCAGTAGGTCCAAGCGTGTACGGCCCAGTGATGGAGCCAGGAAGTTTATTTTGGGGGGATCGTTTTTTCTTTTTGCCAAAATTCAAAACGAAATATATATCACCAAAAACAATAGATGTAACATAATAAAAGAAAAAACTTAGAATAAAAATATTTTTCCTTTCATACAAACATTGATGTAGTAATTAGACCGTGCCCATCCTCAAAGGTAACCGTCCTCGACGTGTTTTCATATCTTGAAACCGTCGCATAATTATATCATCAGTAATATTTTTGAAAATATCTCTTTCGACATATGCAAGTAAACAATCATTTATTCATTCATCCGTCATCCGATTATACAATCGACTCTTCTAAATTTTCATGGCCGAAAAAAGTATTTCTATTGTAGTCTTTGCAACCGGCAAAATCAAAGCTAATGTTAAAAGTTTATAAACCAATGGCTAAACCTTGTCAAAAGGTTATAAGCTAATGTTAAAAGTATTTCTATTGAACATAATCCTTGCAAGATATGTTATTCCATTTAATTTTGAGAACTCAACACTTGATATCATATCGATGATGTAATTTTGGAGCTGACCGTCAAGTAGTACAAAATCAATCGCAGAAAAGTTCTTGAATAAAATTGTACAAGATGCACCAGTCTGTCTTTATCAAAAGAAGAAAATAAGTCACTCGGGATCAAACAAGCCACACAGAAAAGAAGTTCAGTAGTTTTCTTAGTAAAACGATCATTTAATTCCGTTGTTGCATATCAATAACTTCCTAAAATATATCGCCACAATATTTATGCATAGTGTTTATCTCTTGAGAATTACGTAGTGATCTCCTTGTAGCCTAACAAGAAGCATCTCCTTCCATGGTAACAATCTTTATACCATGTTTCTCACAAAATAAAGACACTTTAGCAAATAAACAATCCCAACCACTATCTCTCATCTATTGCAGTTGTTGTTTGCAAATACTAACCAATCTCATTGTATTAACGATGTCTTGATATTTTCGTTATAGTGCTTCTGATAGATCACTTGTGATTCCCAAAATATTTTTCATTAAATAAAGACAAAAAACAAAACTGTACCTAATGCTTCAAATCTCTTATCAGATTTCAAATCATTGGAAACAGACTGAATAACACCTTTAACAACTGGAAATAAATTAATCAAGCTGATCAAAGTATAATGATGTGGAACCACCGTGTATCTGAAGAACGTTTCAGATTAGTTTCTTGGTTTAATCCTTGTCCAGTTTCAAGTTCACCATTACTAAAGGCTTCCGCAACTTCAGGCCCATGTATTTTCTCGAAGAATTTCAAGACGTTTAGGTGATCCAATAACAACAGTTGTCACACAAGTAACTAATGAAAATAAGTCACCAATTTCAAGCTTATTATCAATGGGAATGAATGCTTCATATATAATGGAGCATATATATTTACTTTTGTTGAAAATGACCTAGCCAAACCCATGGAGTGGTCCTTGATCAATCAATCGATCGGGCTTTCGTTGGGTCTTTGTTGAATTTGATCAGCCAAGTCGATATGGAATTTGAAATTTAGGACTCATAAGTACTTGAATACCATTATTGGGTCTTTGATGTGGAAACTAATTTTGTAGAAAATGACTATTCTCTTATCATAAAATCTTCTACCAATGATAATGCATTATTCAAAAGATGAAGGCACATCTTCTACGTTTCTAAGGCGACATATTGACTTCAGATCGTGTCATGCTCTGAAGGAAGTTTTTTGAAACAAGCATGATATTTTTTTCCCAAAGTTGAATGTTTAGTGGGATGGATTCCACTTATTAGACTACAAAAGATCTAATAACTTCAACAAAGATATGTTGCAAAGTAGCGCATCTCAACTTTTGTGGAAAGAAATTCACACAAGGTGAGATGAGTCATAAAAATCTTTTCATTTTCATTTTTTTACTTCATCCATTATACTAAAACACGAGCATAGGTTGAAGTATGATAACAAGAGATTCACGATCTTTAGTATGTTAATTCAACCTGATGTAAGTGGTTGAGAGGCATGTGAAATTCGCATAAACAACAATGTCACACCAGTTGGGATAAAGGAATTTCTCAACTTAAGTTAAATATGGCAAGGTTAAATATGCAAAGAAACCCAAAGAACAGAGGGTTAGACGATCTGAATCATACCCACGTTGGTATGCTGGAACATGTGAAAGGAAGCACATAAATTATGGAAGAGGAAGATTAATTTTTATTATTTGTATATATACGGGTAGAGATGGAATTCTAGCATCAACAGTAACGATATAAAGTAAATGAATCTACCAAGCATGGGACATATATGTAATTCTGAATCATATCAATGAGTGTTGGAAACCCTCGTATGAGCATTTACTGAGAATGGTACAAGCACTATAATGCGAATATCATATAATAGTAGCCAACTACAAGATATATAGGGAGTTTAAAGGACAACAAAGTCACTATATCCATGGAGAATGTCATATGATGTGATTTTAATTATACCGCAAGAGCACGACTTTCGATAAGATCATATGCAAGTACGGATCGTTCACATGGATTTTGAAATTACAATTTCTAACTTTTGATTAACTAATGTGCTAATAACAAACCCATTGAGTTGGTAACTAAAATTGTAAATAAACATAAACTACTCAAAGTGATTTACAAATGAAAGAAAACCTAGGATGTTGAGATTCCATCACTACTATGTCTACTAGATGTTTGCAACCATTCTTTATAATTTTCTCAAAATAATAATCAAGACGACTGCGGACAATTAATTGCGTCCTAGAAAATAAGTCATTTTAAGTTAATTATTTTTCTCAAAGAATTATAATCATCTTCACTATAAAATACTATTCTCTAAAAATAATATTTAAAACGATTAATTAAGAATTATAGGACACATGAAGAAATTATTATCATGATTAATCAAGAAATAGGACCAAGAGAGTAACTATAAAAAAAATAGTCACAACATGCTAGCTGATACGGGCATAATTTAAACATGTTTACCTCTTAATTTATATTTACTAGTACTCGAATTTGTATTAATATTGTCGTTTTTATGTTTTTATAGATGTACAATCAAAAAGCCAACATTACGAATAAAACAAGGCTAAATGGGCGTAACATTAATTTCTCAAGTATCAAATGGACTTTGGGTTATACAGAGTGCATGGGCTGGACCAGTGACTCCATTCACGGAGAACAATCTACGTGAATTAGAAAGAGCAGTTGTTGGGGTAAGGCTAATCAGCTAAAGGAATGGACCGATCTGTTGAGTTTGTCAGACTGAAGTTCAGGTGGAAGTGGCTAGAGGTGGTCAGTTGACTATAGAATAGCTACACTCCATGAAATCAGGAAATAACATGCATATAGATTATTATTATAATATTATAATGTCATATTCAGTACATGAAAGAAATTTCATATACAATTAAAAATATGGACGTGTACAAATGGTGGCCCATTTTATTGTGTTATGTTCGTATAACTACTTCAGTAAATTGGACTCTAGCTGTAGAGTGACTAGGCCAATGATGTTAGCTATGTTGGTATGGCAAGAAGATATAAAAGAAAAAGAATACCTAGAGATTAAAAAAGGAGGAAGCTAGAGTAGGTACAGAAGAGGAGGAGGTTGATAGACATATTTATGTGTCTTATTTAGTCTCATACTTGTGTTCATAGTTCTCATATTTTGTATTAATATTATCATTTTATGTGCTTTTAGGTGTTTTTGGAAGAAATAAACATTTGGAAAAAATCGGTTAAAAAGTGTTGAAAACACCCTCATCAAAAGTGTTAAAGGAATCCAAGATTTTGTTAAAGACACCCATGGCAAATGATAAAGACACCATACATTGGATATGGGCAACCACTCATTTTCAAATTCAATTTGGCGGGAATATTTTCTTCACCGTGTGAAGATTTTCGGCGAATAATTGAGGATGGATTAAGAGTATTTTGAGGAGATAAAACAAGATATTATCTTGCCATTATCATGGAGAGATTTTAGATACCACAAAATCAACACAGGATATCAAATCAAATCACGAGAGTTCAAGAGAGAATATTCTCGTGAAATATTCATTGAATTTTGGGAAGATTTGAGAATATTTTGAAGGGTTGTTAATTGTTGTAGTATAAATAGGAGAGGTGTACAAGAGTTTACGGGGAGGTCAGGAGAGGCCAGAGAGCGAAAATAAAAAATCTAGAAATTCTGCTCATGATCGTGATGAAGAAGATGGAGATTCTGTTGCGAAAAGTTTGAAGATCCCGTGGCGAAAAGTTTGAAGATTCCATTGCTAAAGCTTTTAAATTTGCAACGGATATCTTCATTTGCAACGTATATCTTCAGAAAACAGTTATCCCTCTGTAACAGTGAGTCTGTAACATTTATAAATGTTGCAAACTCACTGTTTTCATTATTTTCAAACACTTTGAGCTATGTATCAAACTTTTGAGGGTGTTTTGAGCAAAATGAGATAAACCCCATATGCTGAGGTGATGGAAGAAGTCGTTGTTCAATAAAAGTGGTATATTTCTATTTTAATTAATTTTTACAATTTCTTTTATGATTAATTGCCTTGGTTAAAAATTGATCTAATGATTTTTGTTAAGCAATTGTGATTTTTTAGATGATACATGCTTTGTCCTAGGTTTTAGATGTTCCATGCTTTTGTTATACAATTGTTGTTTTAAAAATCTACTTGTTGCAATATTTTAGAATCAAATTAAATGTAAGAATTGCATATATAATAATTAGATTGAATCACTTTAATTGGTTAATGGTGAAATCCATAACCTCAGTATTTGTGAAAATTATTTTCACCTTTTGTGTATATTATTAGTTTAAAAATTAGTTTATTAAAATCTAAAATCAGTCTTCACAAGTTCGCGAGAAAACAAACCCTATTTACCACAATCTACAACCACATCAATTTTTGGCGCCGCCGACGCGGACTTGTTTTAAGAATTTTTTTAGGTTAGTTAATTTAGTTAGATTTTTATTTTTTGTCCATTTTACGTTTTTGGGTATTTTTCTTTGTATCACAAGTTTTGGATCAAAAAGAAATTGGAGCTAAAGACTATATTGATTGATTAAAGACTTGGAATTGAAGACAAATCGAAAAGAACGGAAAAAGAAGACAAGATTTTTAATTTTTTTTAGTTTTTTTTTAAAATTTTTTTAGCTTTTTATTTTTCTTTTTAGAAAACTGTATTAGGAAATTCTTATTATTTTTGTAACTATTTTAGGTATTTTTCTGTTTTTGGACTTTGAACTTTATTGTTATTTTTTAAACCCTACGGAAGGGTATTTAAATATAAACTGTAACAAGGAAGGAAGAAAATTACGACATTGTCTCGGCCCCTTGGGTTCGTACACTGACACAGGAGTCGGTGGCCCGAGTCGACTTGAACGGTTCATCGCCCGTCTGGTACGGGAGGTAAGACTCTAACCACCCACGAATCCCCTGTCAGTGGATTTTCTGTGTTCCTTCGTAATGCATATATGTTGAGGAATTGAATACGGAATTTATTTTCTAGTAAAGGGCAAGGACTGGCCATATAAGATAAGGACTCGGATTTCATCACCGTTTCCTTCTTTCCCGCCTTAGGAACGCGTTACCTAACGCGAACCTAAGCCTAAAATTTGACTAGAAAGAGACCTATAGGGTAACGAGCTTATTGGAAAATCATTCAAAAGGACTGTATTGGTTACTTTATTAACCTAACTCAAGGTTCAAGAAGATTAGTTTAAGTTGATTAGAGCTGCCTTGTAACCCAGGGAAAAGTGCCAAAAGAGACAGGGTTATCAAATCTCTTAAAGCTTATCATGTTTCTCTTCGACTTAATCTAATTCGGATCGTTCTAAGAGGTTTGCTAAAACTGTAACTAGTTGCCTTTTGGAAGAATAGAAGCTGGTATAAAAACAATCTAAGTGGAGCCTTCATGCTTTTTGTTCGCTAGAGTCAGTAGGTTTGATTTGGTTGAGTCGGTCTTGTTTGTGTATGTTTTGAACTCCTTCCTGTTAGGATTTATTTTCTTAGATTTTTTATAAATTTATTAGGAAATTTTTAGAAAATGTCGAGCTGGTATTACAATAAATATCCAACTGAGTTTCAAAACAGGCTTCACCCTTACTATGACCATAGTGTGGATAGTACTTGGGACCACTACCAATCTTCTGAAGGTTATGGTTCATACCAAGGTGATCCCAATTACTATTCGTACATAAACTCGTCTTATGAACATGAAAATGAGCAAAATCCGAGTTCTTTTCCTTGGAGAGATGCCCTAAAACATGTACAATCTAGTACTTATAATGAACCTATTATACTTTTAGAAGAATCACACGAGCAGTTACGACGTAGCAATCTTTATGATCTAGTTGTTTCTTTAGATAATTCCGTCAAGGAGTTGACTGAGGATACAAGAAGAATCATAAAGCAGATGACTAAGAATTCAAAGCAGATGACTGAGAATACAAAGAAGATGATTGAGGATAGTAATAGGTTTCTATTAAGTGTGAACGAAAGTTCTGCAAAGAATAATATTGCTCAAAATGATCTTAATTTCCAATATAGTGATACCCTTGATAATTATTCACCTAGTCAACAAGGCGAGGATAGAATTGGTAACACTACTTATTTAGACGAGGTTCAAACATCTACATATTATTATGATGAGGAGGATAATATTGGTGAAGAACTTGAAATATACAGGCAGAGTGATCAAGAAATATTCACTCCAATGGTGCTTCATGATGATATTGTTATTTCTGTTTCAAATCCAAATAATTTTAATGATTATGCACCTATTCAAAAGGAAGAGAATTTGACTAGAGATAAAACTATTTTAGACGGTGCAGAATTTTCTTGTTTTGAAACCGATAATGGTTTAGAGGAACGAGTTTGTCTTGTGACTAGTGATTTAGAGTCTAACGATTCGAAGCCAATAGTCTCTGACGAAGATGATAGACTCTTAGAGAATTTTAATGTGATAGAGGATGATTTGATTCAGGTTGATAGAATAGTTTCCCCAGTGGATTTTTTTGTCCTAGACACCCAACCTTTTCAGGTCCCAGAGGCTAACATACCAGTAATCTTAGGTCTTCCCTTTTTAGCTACATATAATGTCGTCATCAACTATGGAAATGGAATAATTAATTTTTCTTTTGGTAGCATGACTGTTGAACTGAATCTATTTAGTATGAATAGACAACCTTCTTGTAAGATCTATGGTTTAGAAGAAGCGATTGTAACTAGTACTTCAGTTCAGAAATCTTTACCAAACACTTTGTTAGAAAATCCATTAGAGAAATACCTAGCCCACTTTGGGTTTGATGTTGACGAAGATAGTGTGATTAATGAGGTGAATAAATTGTTAGATTCTGCACATTTGACGGACACCTATAATATATGGAAAGCTAAGTTTGAACTTCTACCAGTTTATAAATCTGCCTTATTTCCTTCTATAGATGAAGCTGAGTGTAGTTCTGACCTTAAGGACCCTAGAATCCAACCAACAGTGTCTAGTCCATCTGAGAGTAATGTCCACCCTAAGTTTGGGGGTACCGATGATTCCTGTGATTGTCAAGTATCCCTGCTTAAAGTCCCTCACTTGGGTCTTGACATATGTACCTCTGCCATTTTTCAAGATCATCTTCAAACTAGATTCCCTGAGCCTGGTGATGTCCAGAAAGAAGTTCCGTTGTTAAAAACCCCTCCTCTGGTCGATATGCTTCACCTAGGAAATAATACCAAGATTGACTTTTTTCTTCCACCAAAATATTTTCTTCCATATGTGAGAATGTTTAATTTCAAATGTGTGAGTTATTAAATTTTGAGACTAAGCCTAATTACTTTAGGAGATTAGAAACGACACATTTGCTTAAGAATGACCACCATTTTTGTAGTAATCAACTGTGTGGGGTCAAATATGACTGAAATTGAGGATCTTCAATTATTCAGGTTATTATTATGTGTCTTAAATTTATTATTTGAGTTTTTCTAGGAGAGGGGAAATTCAGCCTAAAGAGATTTATGTAGACCCTTTCATAGAGCCCGAACCTGAACCTCAATTAGATGTAGTTGTCTTAAACAAGACATTAGATAGGGATAAGGTTGTACTTTGTTTGTTCACTTTTTGGGTCAGCTGCAGTTTCCTTTTATTTTTGAAAGCGTTATTTTATTTAGAAGACCCACAGTTGTTCTGACTATTGCTATATGATTTAATGAGGTGACTAATTCTTTCTTAGTCTGGCTGGAGACTTTAAACTTAGCAATTCTTAGGAGGCAACCCATGGTCGTGCGACACGGTAATATATTTCCTTAACTCCTTTCCTTCGATTGGTAACAGTTTTTCCTTGTTCATATATTTAATAATTCATCTTTAGAACATTGAGGACAATATTAGATTTAAGTTTGGGGGTAAGGGAAAAACTTTTAGTGAAGTATGAAACTCCAAAGTCTAGAAACTTGTGAACAATTCAGGATGACATTAAGCATTCTAGGTAGATGGAAACTTAGCTCTTTTTTTATAGGAATTGATGTGCCCAGCTAAATGGTCTATTCATAAAAGGATTCCTAGCTCAGGTGTTAGAAATAACATGATAGTTGTCACCATATGTCGGAGTCTATCTCAACCATATCACCTTATGTTTTTGTTTTTACAATTTTTGTGTTTCTCTAAGTGATTTGGTGGGGCACCAATATCGAATTGTTATCACCGTCAGGATGAAGTAGAATGTTTGAGATAAAGCCCCATTATTAAAAAAATAAAAAAAAATAAAAAAAATAAAAAAAAATCGAGTATTGACACTTTGATAGCAATATGTGTGTGTTCTCCCTGTCTCCGTCGCCTAAGCAAGCGTGGAATGCAGGATCCATGAGAACTATCATGTAATTTTGCTGAAAAGGAACATGCGCTTAGATTCAAAAGATCTAATCATGTTCTCAGTATAATTGTTTTATTTTCAATAAATCGACCGTTGAACCCTTGTATATACCAGCTGAGTCGATATTTTAAGGAATAAGACTAGTGAGAGCGAATCTCAATCCATTAGGATTCATCCTGGCGGCGACCTTCAAACAGATATGGGGAACACCGTTCACCTTTGTCAACATGTGCAAACTTCATCTTGTCCACATCCATCTTCTAAATCTTTTCATGTGATTGTAATTTGATAGATTCTGAGTATTGTGGTTGATCGGCTATATAAGTAGAGTTTTGAATTCTTGTATGAATTTTAGTGCACTGAGTGAAAACTCGTGTACATCAATTGGACTAATATAGAGTAATGATTCCCATAGACGAAGAATTTAGTATGCCAACTAAATAGCTTGTTTAGTGTCTATCCTTAATCATTCACGAGTAGCTAAAATTTGGAGTAAAGGTTTTGTGGGTATACCTCTTGTAAACCCTCACGAGACAAAACTCGTCCACTAGGGACACCTAGGGGTTTAAAGGATTATTGGACACGCTAAGTGCAATCGTGATGCCTGCGAAAGTGAGTTAGGATTTATTTTAGATTTGCTCGAGGACTAGCAAATAATAAGTTTGGGGGTATTTGATAGACACATTTATGTGGCTTATTTAGTCTCATACTTGTGTTAATAGTTCTCATATTTTGTACTAATATAATCATTTTATGTGCTTATAGGTGTTTTTGGAGGAAATAAACATTTGGGAAAAATCGGCTAAAAAGTGCTAAAAACACCCTCATCAAAAGTGTTAAAGGCATCCAAGATTTTGTTAAAGGCACCCATGGAAAATGATAAAGACATCCATACATTGGATATGGGCAACCACTCATTTTCAAATTCAAAGTATTTTTGGCGGGAATATTTTTTTCACCGTGTGAAGATTTTCGGCGAATAATTGAGGATGGATTAAGAGTATTTTGAGGAGATAAAACAAGATATTATCTTGTCATTATCATGGAGAGATTTTAGATACCACAAAATCAACACAGGATATCAAATCAAATCACGAGAATTAAAGAGAGAATATTCCCGTGAAATAATCATTGAATTTTGGGAAGATTTGAGAAGATTTGAAGGGTTGTTAATTGTTGTGGTATAAATAGAGGGGGGGGGGGGGGGCTCAGGAGAGGCCAGAGAGCGAAAATCAAAAATCCAGAAATTCTGCTCATGATCGTGATGAAGAAGATGGAGATTCTGTTGCGAAAAGTTTGAAGATTCCATTGCTAAAGCTTTTAAATTTGCAACAGATATCTTGATTTGCAACGTATATCTTCAGGAAACAGATATCCCTCTGTAATAGTGAGTCTGTAACCTTTATAAAAATTGCAAACTCACTGTTTTCATTATTTTTCATTATTTTCAAACACTTTGAGCTATGTATCAAACTTTTGAGGGTGTTTTGAGCAAGATGAGCTAAACCCCATATGCTGAGGTGATGGAGGAAGCCATTGTTTCAATAAAAGTGGTATATTTCTATTTTAATTAATTTTTTCAATTTCTTTTATAATTAATTGTCTTGGTTAAAAATTGATTTAATGATTTTTGTTAAGCAATTGTGATTTCATTAGATGGTACATGCTTTGGCCTAGGTTTTAGATGTTCCATGCTTTTGTTATACAATTGTTGTTTTAAAAATCTACTTGTTGCAATATTTTAGAATCAAACTAAATGTAAGAATTGCATAAATAATAATTAGATTGAATCACTTTAATTGGTTAATGGTGAAATACATAACCTCAGTATTTGTGAAAATTATTTTCATCTTTTATGCATATTTTTAGTTTAAAAATTAGTTTATTAAAATCTAAATCAGTCTTCACAAGTTCGAGAGTTTGAAACCTTTTCTTACCACAACTACAAATCACATCAGAGGTCAGGGAAAGAAAATCTAGGGAAAGTAGGGGAAGAAAGGGCTAGGAGGAAAGAGGGAAGCAAAGGAAAGATGCAGGTGGAGACAGTGATTGGGAGAGAAATTGTTTGATAAGAGACTGATTGGAGGCGTGGATTTTTAGTTTAACTTTTCTTTGAGGTTTTTGGGGGAGGCGGAAGGTGATTGGGATTGGGGAGAGAGGGAAGAAAAGCTAGGAGGAAGAAGATCCTAGGGAATTGATTGATAGGGTAGGCGTAACAAGGAAGACTTAGGGACAGAAAACCAGGGGATTCCGAAAGAGGCGTCAGTCAGTGGTGAAAAGGAAGAAGTAGCCAGGAGAGAAGAAGAAGTAGACTGAGACGTTTTTCTGGATCGAAGTTGTTCTTGAGCCGGAAACACAATGATACTTCTCTATCTCCACTTTTCTTAATTATTTTTAATGGGTTTTAAGAAATCCATCCCCATGTCTTGCTAATTAATTTTGTAGCTAGGGTTTATGTTGAAACCACTTAAAAGTTTTAGATCAATTAAATCGATTTATTTGATACAGACTACTATGATTTAAATAAGATTAGTTCCATGATTTTGTTTATTGATTTATCGAAAAATTAGTTGTTGCTTCACTGTTTATGTACAATACAATAACCTATGCGTAGAATTAATAGGATAACAAATATATTTGTCTACTTATTTGATATTTCATGCTTGGGTTAATCCTTAGATGAAGTATGCTTAGAAGATCCAGGTATTATTTGTGAACCTATAATTAGTTTCGTATAATTTTCTTGCTAACGCAATTAGATGGTGTATGCTGAAACTTAGAGTTTTTGATGCGCCATGCTTAGGGCGTCCCAGTGACATTTGCGACTCTAATACATATAATAGGTGATGTCGATAGAACGAACAATAGATAAATACTCAGGAGTTATGTTTCACTTCAGTAATTAAATAAAAATAGTGGTCGATACTGAAAACCCCGGTTAACGTTTCTCTCATTTGATTTATTTTATTAGTTTAGTTTATTTTTCTTGTTTTAACTTTATTCCGAAAAATCCAAAAATATTTTTTTTGATTAGTTGATTAGAGATATTGATTGCAGTATTGTCCCCGCTCCTTGTGGGTTCGACCCGTACTTGTCGTTGTCTGTATTGTAGATATCGTGCAATTGCGGTTTATTTATATAGGGTTTCCAAATCCTATCGACGCCGCTGCCGGGTAGCGGTTGTGGAATATTGTAATTAGTATTTTTGATTTTCTAATCGTAGTTTTGGTTTTATTTTTATTTTTATTTTTTTATCTGTTTTTATTTTTATTTTATTTTTAGGATTTTAGTTCTTTTTGACTAGTTTTGTATCTTAGAATTTTATTTCAGGTACATTTGGGGTTTCTCCTGGTCGTCTAGCTCAACAAAATTCGTCTGCTACAAAATATTCACGGGTTTCTTGCTTGTGAGTTATATATTGAACGATTTGGACAGGTTGGGCGTTCATTACCCAAAATTGTGAATGTTGATACGAGGTACTAGTACTAATTTTCAAAGTGGGAAAATACTTAGTTGAGTTCTTTGAACTCTTCCGTTCCAATTATAAGGGTAGGAGTAATTATTTATTTTTATTTTATTTTGTATATATGAAGTATGTTTGCATGATTGATTCTAGCACCAATAGTGTTAATGATCCGTTAGAGTCTTGCTTGGCCCATTTTGGAGCCTACTACGATGAGGACAGGTATTTGGAAGAAGTTAATGCGTTGTTAGATTCTGCACTCGTTTTGGATTATGGAAAATGGCAACGTAAACCTGGTAATGATGTATATGTTAATTCCGAGGAAACTTTATTTAAGTTTAACGACTTAGAGCTTGTTTCTAGACCCCTAGACTTCAAAAAGTTACCTAATTTAGGGTTAGAATTATGTGCTTCAAAAGTTTTGTTGGATTACTTTGCATCCAAATACCCAGAGGACTTGCCTGTTCCTGACACTGTGCATGAACCAATCAATACTTCCTCAATCCCAATATTATCCCCATATTTTGTTCTTTACGCATTTCCGAGTGTAGTAAAAACTTGGTTTGGGGGGTAATCCCTTGTTTTTGATAGTTTCAGTGTCCCCGTGTTGCCATAACATAAATGTGAAGCTGTCATTTGTAAATATTGTATTTTGGGTTGATCCCCAAATTTTCAGGTTATTAGTGTATGGGGATTCTTTCTGTACATATCCATTAGGTAGATTTTTATTTTCTTTTTAGGATTTTTTTTTATTTTTTTTTTGGTGTTTTTTTATTATTACCATCTTTTGATATGTGTTACAGAGAATACTGCTTTTCTTGCGTCAATCAGGTGAGACGTTCCAATCCTTTTTCTTTGAATTTTTACATCTGTTTCTCCTATTTATATTTATTGCATACCATTCTAGGTTGCACAGTTTGAAACATTCAGGACAATGTTAAATTTAGGTTTGCGGGTAGAGTTTCAGAAAATTGATGTCAATAAGAAACTCCAAAATCTAGAAACTTGTGAATTATTCAGGATGACACTAACCATTCTAGGTAGATGGAAACATAGTTCTTATCTATACGAATTGGTGTGCCCAGCTAAATGGTCTATTTATATCTGGATGCACTCAGGTGTTAGAAATAACATGATAAATCATTGAACAAGCATATCTCGGAATCATCATAACCATATCACTTTCTGTTTTTATTTTAGCAATTTTATGTTTCTCTAAGTGATTTGGTGGGGCCCTAGTATTGCCATAAGGTCGTAGCTCGGATGTGTTAGAATTTTAATTTTGTTGAAAAAAAATAAAAAAATTGACACTTTCATAGCAATATGTGTGTGTTCTCCCTGTCTCCATCGCCTAAGCAAGCGTGGAATGTAGGATCCATGAGAACTATCATGTAAACTGCTGAAAAGGAGCATGCGCTTAGATTCAAAAGACCTAATCATGTAGTCGGAAAAAAAACAAAATTAAAAATTATGTATATAAATAATAATAATAAAAATAGGAGCATCTGAGCCGAACTTTATATTAATATTTTAGGAAACACTGTTCACCTTAGTCAACATATGCACCATCCATTACTTCTATTTCCATCTTCTAATCTATTCATGTGTTTGAATTTGATTGATTCCGAACAATGTGAATATTTATCCAGTTTTGGATGTTCAATGATTATTTGAGTAGAGCTTGCATTCTTATATGAATTTTAGTACGCTGAGTGCAAACTCGTGTACATAAATTGGATTCATACAGGGTAATGATTTTTATAGCTAAAAATTCAGTATGCCAACTAAATAGCTTGTTTAGTGTCTATCCTTAATCGTTCACAGGTATCTAGAAGGTTGAGTAAAGGATTTGTGGGTATACCTCTTGTAAACCCTCATGAGACAAAACTGGTCCGCTAAGGACACTTAGGGGTTTAAATGATTATTACATATGCTAAATGTAGTCGTGGTTCCTGCGAAAGTGAATTATGATTTTATTTTATTTTTAGCTTAGTTTTGCTCGAGGATTAGCAAAATATAGGTTTGGGGGTAGTTGATACGGGCATAATTTAAACATGTTTACATTTTAATATATATTTACTAGTACTCGAATTTGTATTAATATTGTCGTTTTTATGTTTTTATAGATGTACAATCAAAAGCCCGACATTACGAATAAAACAAGGTTAAATGGGCGTAACATTAGTTTCTCAAGTATCAAATGGACTTTGGGTTATACAGAGTGCATGGGATGGACCAGTGACTCCATTCACGGAGAATAATCTACATGAATTAGAAAGAGAAGTTGTTGGTGTAAGGCCAATCAGCTAAAGGAATGGACCGATCTGTTGAGGTTGTCAGATTGAAGTTCAGGTGGAAGTGGCTAGAGGTGATCAGTTGACTATATAATAGCTACACTCCATGAAATCAGGAAATAACATGCATATACATTATTATTATAATATTATAATGTCATATGCAATATATGAAAGAGATTTCATATACAATTAAAAATATGAACGCGTACAAATGGTGGCCCATTTTATTGTGTTATGTTCGTATAACTACTTGAGTAAATTCGATTCTAGCTATAAGTGACTGGGCAAATGATGTTAGCTATGTTGGCATGGAAAGAAGATATAAAAGACAAATAATACCTAGAGATTAAAAAAGGAGGAAGCTAGAGTAGGTACGGAAGAGGAGCAGGTCAGGGAAAGAAAAGCTAGGGAAAGTAGAGGAAGAAAGGGCTAGGTGGAAAGAGGGAAGCGAAGGGAGATAGGCAGGTGTAGACAGTGATTGGGAGAGAAAATGTTTGAAAAGAGACTGATTGGAGGCGTGGAATTTTAGTTTAACTTTTCTTTGAGCTTTTTGGGGGAGGCGGAAGGTGATTGGGATTGGGGAGAGAGAGAAGAAAAGCTTGGAGGAAGAAGAGCCTAGTGAAGTGATTGATAGGGTAGGCAGAACAAGGAAGACCTAGGGATAGAAAACCAGGGGATACAGAAAGAGGCATCAGTCAGTGGTGAAAAAGAAGAAGTAGCCAGGAGAGAAGAAGAAGTAGGATGAGATGTTTTTCTGGATCGGAGCTGTTCTTGAGCCGGAAACACAGTGATACTTCTTTATCTCCACTTTTCTTAATTATTTTTAATGGGTTTTGAGAAATCCATCCCCATGTCTTGCTAATTAATTTTGTAGCTAGGGTTTATGTTGAAACCACTTAAAAAATTTAGATCAATTAAATCTATTTATTTGATACAAGACTATTATGATTTGAATAAGATTAGTTCCATGATTTTGTTTATTGATTTATTGAAAAATTAGTTGTTGTTTCACTGGTTATGTACAATACAATAACCTATACGCAGAATTAATAGGATAATAAATATATTTGTCTACTTTTTTGATATTTCATGCTTGGGTTAAATCCTTAGATGAAGTATGCTTAGAAGATCCAGGTATTATTTGTGAACCTATAATTAGTTTCGTATAATTTTCTCTCTAACACAATTAGATGGTGTATGCTGAGACTTAGAGTTTTTGATGTGCCATGCTTAGGGCGTCCCAGTGGCATTTGCGACTCTAATACATATAATAGGTGATGCCGATAGAACGAACAATAGATAAATATTCAGGAGTTATGTTTCACTTCAATAAATAAATAGAAATAGTGGTAGATACTGAAAACCCTAGTTACTGTTTCTCCCATTTGATTTATTTTATTAGTTTAGTTTATTTTTCTTGTTTTAACTTTATTCCAAAAAAGCCAAAAATATTGTTCTTAATTAGTTGATTAGAGATATTGATTGCAGTATTGTCCCCGCTCCCTGTGGGTTCGACCCGTACTTGTCGTTGTCTGCATTGTAGACACCGTGCGATTGCGATTTATTTTTATAGGGTTTCCAAATCCTATCACTAGCATACATAGTAGGACTTCATCTCTAATCCTAGGGAAGAAATCTATATACTCATCGCAAAAAGAATAGAAGAAGAAATCATTTTATTCATAATTATATTAAAGAAATATAATAAAGAACGGACTCGCTCTGTCGTTAAAAGAATAAAATCTCTAATGAATTTATGAAGACTTTAATTTGACTTAAACCTCAAATTGTCAATTTAACTATTCACCAAAACATTGCCTTTGCTTTTATATTCAATAGCTTTAGCAACGGTTATTAACGACAGTTTTGTACCGTCTTATGTTATTCTTCTTTCCTCCTGACTTGCAGAATTTTTGTGATTTTTTTTTTCACGCGACCAGCCTCCCCCATTGTTCCTAAAGGTCTTCTTTATATACTACCACATCAATACAACTCCAAATCCTTTTATTTAATGAAAATATTCTAGGCAAAAATGGGATTGATCTTGGCAATATTTTCTTTTTTTTCTCGAATTGATTCTCTTTAACTCTATTTCTCATTTTTTTTCTTCTTTGTTGCTTTAATTGTCTGAAGAGATGTCGAACAAGATAAAAACAGGATTTACGTGTAGGAAATAAAATCTAAATTTACCCGAGATAATTTTTCTCCCTTTTTTAAACGAGACTCAAATATTACACGATTTTGTTTGATTTTATGGTTTTCAGTTCTCGTACAAACTCTCCTTATTAAGTCAAGAGAATATTCTTATCATAAATATCTTCAAATCTTTCCAAGACCTTGCTCGAGATTTTTACAGTTTGAGAAAGTAGAGTTCCCGCCAGAATTCTTGTTTAAATTTGAGAAGAAAGAGGTGCCCGTATCAAGTGCTTGGGTGCCTTTAACAACTGAGGTGCCCTTATCCAAATGAGGGTGTCTTTAACACTTTTTAGCCGATTTTTCCCGCAAAAGTCTATTTTTCAAAGTACCTAAAAACAATTTTTTTTTTTAGCAATATTAGTACGAAAAAAAGAAATCAAGAGATAACAATATAAATGTGAGATTAATTAAGACACAAAAACGTGTCTATCATCATATCCCAGACGTCAATTTTAATGACGGCAAGAATTTTGCCAGTCATTGACTTACCCAATTTGATTATTTTGTTATTTTTATCCAACTGAATTTTGTATTATTTGATCCTAGACTATTGATTGTACGATAGTTTAATAGACCATTTTTTACCTAAAATAATTAAATTTTTTTGCAAAGAATTAAATCCGTTGTTTACACTTAAGGAATTAAAAGTGCATTATTTTTACAAGACTGAAACTTTAAAACACTTGAGATTTAAGGATCATTCATCTAATCAAGATGAAAAGTATATCATCCACATTAGCTGTAACACTCTAAAATATAAATCTCTTTTTTGTTACGTAATAAGGCCACACCACTTATTATATGAATCTCCCATGGAAATATACAACCACTTGTTGAATTGTTTTCTTATAGTACCATGTGACTGTGATGATTGACCATCCCACATAATAATCGAGCGAAGCAACAATCAATCTTTGTTGAATTGTTTTCCAAATAAGCTCTGAATGTACCATTAACTAATCACACTTTGTTAAGTTCCAACAAAACCTGTGCAAACGGTTATCACATGGAAAATCATGATGAAAATGGAAATGCATCTACAAATTTCTTGTATTGATTGTGGAAGCAAACACATTTTAGAAAAAGAGAAACTAATGAGTCAACTAGTCTTGTGAATTGTACATCACCAGTACTTGGATTATTGAATCTATATCTTCACCGACAATATGATTTGGGGATTGACTTATTCAAACTTTAAGATGACCATAAAGATACTTCAGTGTGACATGATTCTGGAAGAACTCACATGGAATCCATTTATTTGAGTGAACACGAAAAATGGGAATTATAAAGAATGAAAGACTGCCAAATAAAAACATTTCTCTCAATCAGTGTTTTTAGGGAGGAGTAGATGCACCACCTCCCCCCCCCCCATTATGGTTTTAAAGTAAGAAAACATATCAATCATTTTACAAAGTCTTACTTTAGTAACATAGGATTAAGACCATCCTATGTGCAAATGGAAAATAACCCATTCTTACAAAGGATACAAGATGATGTTTGTGGACATATCCATGTAGAATACAAACCATTTAAATGATTTATGGCTCTAGTGGATGACTAATTTGACGCGTTGAATTAGTTATTGCTTACAAAAAATGATGCAATTTTGAAAAACTACCAGCACATGTTACACAACTTAACAGCTCAATACCCTTGTTAATACTAGATAGTTTACATCAAAAGGACTTGATGATTATTGCATATTTAATGGGATCAATGTAGAGCATCCTATACCCCTTGGTCTCGCATAGATGGTGTCCAGAAATCCCATTGAACGGGGGAGATGACGATACCAGGTGAAGGATCCAAGGAATGAAAGTTGAAACACTAGTTCGGGAAACACCATGCATTAGGCTATCGAAATTTTTTTACATCCATATGCAAATGGATAGATTGAGTTTAAATCGTAAAGTTGAACTATAAATCGATAAGAAGAGTAAAAGCAGCAACATGTAAAACATGAAGCCATCATCCATGGCAGATAAGGAATGATCAGGAATAAAAATACGTTTAAAAGACTAAGGAAAAAAAATATAATATACCACACAAAGCCGAGCAATTGCAGTTGTTAGCAAAGTAAAGAAGATGAACAACTGAGGAAGATGAAGGAGATGAACAGTTGAAAAAGATGAAGGAGATGAACAGTTGAAGATGGAATTAGAAAGAAGAATAAAGAAAGAAAGAGCGTCTGGGGAGTTAAAAGGGCAATGAGGAGTTGATGAAAATTCCACACCTTAAAACCCTTGTTTATAAGCCAAAAGGAGGTCCAAAAGTGTAACTGCACCTAGTTACGAGGTGCAGTTATGGCACGGATATGTACTAGAAGGGACTACTCGGCAAACATGGATAAGTGGCGGCGTGAGTTGGTGAATTTTCTTATAATCCAATCCCCGATAGAATATGAAAGAAAATGAGCAAACTGCAAATACCAAATATCTAGAATACATGTGGTGCAATCTGAGCAGACGTATGCAAGATAATAACGTGGTCCCAAGAATGCCTCGAATACCCGCGAAGTATATAATTAATACTTTACTCAATTTACCTCATCACGAGAAGGGACTAGATCAACGATCCTGATCAAGGCTATTCGATATCCCTGGGATGTTGCTATGGTCCGACAGTCAGAGACATGCTGGACTTGTCTACTTAGCGTTAAATGCAACGGAAAAATAACAGAGCATGTGGCCACTTAGCATGTGGACATAGGGTACGTGGCATCTTTTGGATGGAGTAGGTGAATGACAACAAAGGTACATGCATGGGTCATCAAGTCTTGATACGCCCAGTGACAACGAAGAGGTCCCAGATCTAGCTGAGCAATATAAATATTCAGCCTCACTTCTGAGATAAGGATAAACTATCAAGGAGAGAGAAATTACTATTGTTCATACCTCTAACCAAAGTTAAGAGAAAAACTTTCATATTTAGAAGATTCATTTCATTTACCATAAGTCTTATATATTTATGCTAAAACTTAATATAATCATCTCTCATTATCCTATGGACATAGGAGAAAGCCGAACCATATCATATGTGTGCTTTGGTTTTAGTTACAGCAATAACTTTTATTTTACTTAGCGATCTGCTTGTTTAACCGTCTAATAATTTTGCTTTAGTCTTTTTAGTTGTATCTTTATAGACTTTATAAAATCTGAATCCATATTAATTTTTTAGTATCAGCTCAACTGATGTCTTCTTACTAATATACTGCGGGGTCCTCAGAACTGATCTCGTTATATATAGACTATCAGAAAATTAGTAGAAAATTAGTAGTTACGATAGAACTGCAAGAGCTGAACTGTTGTTTAGTAAAGCTTCGTAACATTAAGGTTTGAAGAAGGTACCAAATCTACTACGGAGTTAAAAAATCACTTCACCAAGGATAACGAATCTCGAAGGTTGAAAGTTAAAAGGGAAGAAGAATCTCCCCTAACAAACGCGGTTACGCGGTCGAGGAAATGTGGGACCTAGACGTGAAGTGAACAAATAACCTACATTTTGGGCTACTCGTTTTAGACATGTCTTTTTCTTTCTCGTTTTGGACATCACACCGTTAGTTAATTGAATCTCAATTTAGTCATCTAGATAGTGATCAAGATGACCTTTCCATGCATAATTGCTACTCCAAATCATTAATTAAAATTTTGTACTATAGTTACATTCCAAAATACAGTGGACAAAATATGCCAATACGTGTGAAATTTCTGTCCAAACTAAAGCCTTCACTCTTGAGTTTCACTATGATTAAGGAAATCATATATTATTTTATAAATTACCGATGAATATTTGATTAACATGATTGTTAATGAATATTTGAAGCTTCGTGGAAGAATCGAGAAATTTAGTCTTAAGAAATTATGAGAGCAAATAGAAATATAGAAATTAATTATTGGTGAGATGGACGGCAAGAGTGTTGGATCCCTATATTTATATTGTTTGTTTAATAAAAACGTTTTATATATATAAACAATATAAACATCACGATCTTTACACTACATGCGTTTTTCATGAATTAAAACATATATAAAAATATGTAAACATATAAGCAATTTATATTTTACATGAATTAAAAAGGTTTATGAGAATACCTCAGCGGAAGCAATTGAATTGCTTATGAAACACAGCTATTGTGTGTTTAAGCCCACCTCCAAGCAATTCTGACACCTTTCTTGTTGTACAAAGTTGATGAACTATGATTTAGTCCACACCAAGGCTTCACAAGTTTTGTTAAGGGGTTTAGGCTAGAATATTTGGTGATTTGGGATGAGAAAAGGAAGGAAAAACTCCAAGAATTCTCAAGGGAAAAACTTGCCAAAAGGGAGGGGAGGAGAGAAACTGATTTTCTCTCTAGCTAGGGTTTTTTCTCTCTCTTTAGTTTTTCTTGCAAATGACTCATATGTCTCTAATTTGGCTCAACCCTAT
>JAJJMC010013581.1:941080-960161 GCA_023531435.1 Papaver californicum
AGTAATAAACTCTTAATTTTAGTATTAGCCATTTTTATTTCCAACAAATTATTGGTAGATATATGTCGAATGGGAAATTTTTGTCCGTCCATGTTATCAGTTCTCTTAGTTTTATGTAGTATGTGGCTTGCAAACTCATGGTCTTGCCGGATCAGTGTAACTTGTATTATATAGATATAATCTCGGATACGGTGTAATTAGTATTCACAATAATCATTCCAAATAAACTGCTTTTCAAACTCTTCGAGGACCATTGAGAATGGTGGGTTTCCCATTGGCCGAATCCTACTTTTTAGAATTTTAATTTTTCTTTTATATTTTAAAAAGTCTGGGTTGCATCGATACAGTTAAATCACCAAATTTTATTTTAGTTTGAAGCATACCAAATTATCAATTAAGTGCTTGTTGGAAAATTGAGTCATGGTAGAGGATAAAAAACACATAGAAAATAGTATACCATTTACTTTAAGGATCATTCGATTCTTTTAGATAATAATTTAACCTTTATTAATAAATTTACAAGTAAAACAGGTTAATAAATTATGTCTTCGGGATTTAATGAAATCTTAACACCGTAATTCCATTTAAGATTGTGCTTTCTTGATCCGATAAACGCACTATTTGAAAGTTTCTGATGATACTATTAGAATGAAAATAAAACAATACATTTTTGATGTGTTTGAATGATAATTAATTCATCATTATTTATAAAGTATTTGCATCTGCTCGAGATGTTTGTTCATCACCAACAAATACCTTCAACGGGCATCAATGGTGGTTATTGAGAAACGACACGTCTCTTGAATTCAAACCAAAACCAAAACCTAATTAGGTTTTGTTGAAAGAGTGTATTGTTTCGGTACGAGACACTGTATCGCACCGCTGGGTTGCATATTGCCCCTAGATCCCCGCGACCTGACTTGTTAGATCGACCACAACCCTTAAGGCTTGGACATGCATATACTTCGTCACTGACTCAAAAAATAAAATAATCATAGATTTCATAATATGTCATCTTGTAGTTTATGAAATGAAAAGGCTTAGTAGTAGTAATTCAAAAACTTCCCAGACTATTACAGAGCCTATCGAAACATAATTACGTATTTCTAGAAATAATATTTGTAAAGAGAAAATGCACCATTAATAGAGGTATTGTCACACATTATATTACAAGTTCGACGCTAGTATTTTTTTATAAAATCCACATGATAATCAATTTGAAGCTAAATTTTTGGCTAATTGTTTTTACATTTGGTTAAAATTAGTCATTGAAATTAAAGGTTTATATTAAAATTGTCAGATGGTAAGGTCAAAATACACCAAATTTCGGTTAAAATATAGATCACTGTGATAAGAACATATTACCAAAATTTTTGCTAAAAATTATAAATAAAATTGATGTCGAGACTGTGACATAATATGAGAATAATTATGTCAACTCGATTTACCTCCATCATTGTTTACTTGATAAAATAGGATATTTGTCTAGTCCCTCAGGGGAAACTCCTGTCGTAATGTTCAAATGAAGAAATTTGTTCAACCAAGTAGATGGGCAAACTTGGTTTTCCACTATGGGAAAGTGCACTAAGCGTCACAAAGCGATAGGAATTCGTGAAAGCGGCTTAAGTTGGGTCGCTAAGCGACACAGTATAGGAGGACAACAGATGAGATTAAGCTGTGCGGCCAAGATTGTGTCACTATCAGCTAAATTACCAACTATTACCTTCTTCATTCCCATATAAAACTTCATGATGCGTCGGAAAACCGATTTTGTTTTACTACAAGTGCACATTGTCGAAAGATGTAAACAATAGCAAATACGGTTCGTTCTCACGAGGAGCGTGAATCACTTCTACTAATCAATTCAAGTAACTTTTGAGTCAAGAAAATTAATAAAGATATTTTTCATATTTTTCATATAAAGAATTAAGCTAGGAATGAATTAAAGCAATTTAATAAAGATCGTAATCATAGATAGAAAAGCGTTAAGATTTTGGGAATCCGTTGTTGATTAGGGTTTACTTACGCTCATCACAAAGGATATCGACTTTACTCATGCAAAATAGCAAATTTAGCTACTAATACAAGGAAGATATTTTGTTTAAGAATCATAGAAAAGAATTCACAAAAAGATCGTTTGTTCTTAACCTAAAGTAGAATTTCGAAGCACTAAGTATACGTGGCATAAAAAGTAAAAGAACATTCATAGATCGATTCAAAACAAGGTTTCAACGAGTCTGTTATACGTGGCATAGAACATGAAAAATCATCGAGAAAGATAAAACATCGAAAGAGAGACAAAACATTAACATTAAGCTTTAGTAGTTGAAAACCCTAGTTTTGAAACACAAGAAAACTAATACTACAAGTTCATCCTTCACCCTAACAAGAGATTTAGATAGATATGGCTCTCTCAAAAGCTATAAAAAAATAAAAAGAATAAAAAAAATAATCTACTTGTTTGAAAATAAAAGCGAAATCCTAAGTAAGTTAATTTGTTCCTAGGCGTCTGAAAGTATATCAGCGTCAAAGGTCACAACTACTATATATAGGTGCTTCAAAGAAATTTAATCAACACCGAGCAAATAGCCTCATGGCCCAATCCTCTAAAAATAAAGCCCAAATTTGATATGCTTGTCAGTCACACGGAACTGACTAGCCTTCTTCAATTCTTCTTCAACTTATGGCCACTCTCTTAGGCCTTTTGTCAAACATATAGGGTGCATTTCCTGGTTGTGATTCAGGCGAGCCTTGTTGGTGATTTAGACATCAAATTCTCCTTCCCTGCAATCCATCCATACAACCCATTCAATCAATCTCATTATTTACCATTCTCATGCCATCAAATGTTGCCTTTATTCTCTATTAACTCATCAACGAAAAGAGCCCATCTTCTCTCTATCTTATTCTCCTCTTCATTCAAGGCAACAACGACCACTTTACATTCTCTGCAGCAATAAACAAACTCATTCATGCAACTTCCCTTACCTGTTTCTCGTTGTTATTTTGGCTTAAACCTCATAACATAAATAAAACCACCAACTACAAATTCAATCAGCGACACCACTTTTTTCTCCCTCATGAAATCAAACTCAAACTCTAACAACGAACCCTAAAACCATCACAAACCCATCTTTTTATTCCTTCAAACATCGGATCTAATTCTTGATCTGATACCCACAGTTCTGATATGTTTTATGATAGTGGTAAGAAAGGGTTTCAAACTCTCGAACTTGTGAAGATTGATTTTAGATTTACTAAAATAATTTTAAACTAAAAATATACACAAAATATGAAAATAATATTCATAAATACTGAGGTTATGGATTTCACCATTAACCACTTTTAATTGATTTCAAAAATAAAAATTCTAAACAGTTCTAGCTCAAATAAGTGACTCTAATTTTTGCCAAAGGTAGATTTTTAAAATATCAATTGTAAATCACAAGCATGGCTCATCAAAAGCTCTAGGTCCCAGCATAAACCATCAAATAAAATCACAATCAATTAAGAAAAATCATAATTTCAATTAAAAATAAATGCAAAAATCATAAAAGAATTATTAAAAGTTACCAATTAATCATAGAAAAATGGCTTCCTCCTTGCCTCAGTGATGGGGCTTAGCTCATCTTGCTCAAAACACCCTCAAAAGATTGATACATAACTCAAAAAGTGCTTGAAAGATGAAAAGAAGCTAAAAGTAATGTAACAGGAAATCTGCAACGTTTTATGGACGATACAGATTAACTATTGCAATAGAGCTTGAAGATAAACGTTGCAAATGCTAAGATATCCATTGCAGATGTGTTGAAGAAACCGTTGCAGCTGAAGATAAATGATGTAAATACAAAGATATCCGTTGCAAATAGATGAAGAAACCGTGGCTGCGAGGTTGATAGACACATTTTTGTGTCTAAATTGTGCTCGATTATCTATTTTGATAGTGTTCGATTTGTAGTATTTATGGTTTTTTATGTCTTTGTAGGTATTTTTGAGAAATGAAGATTTATGGAAAAATCGGCTCATAAAGTGATAAAGGCACCCATGAAAAATTACTAATGGCACCCACCAAATTACTAAAGGCACCCATACATTTGTTAAAGGTACCCTCCCTTTTGAATTCAAAACCGAAAAGGGCGGGAAATTAAGTTAACGTGAGAAAGTCACCTGGATTAGTTGGCAACCGTGTTTTAAGGGATTTTTAGGTGATTTCAAGTCACCAGAATCAAGATACAATCTATACTAGCTTGTACACATGCAATCCAGAGAGTTTCATGATAGACACATTTTAGTGTCTAATTTGCACCTTAGTTTCTATTAAGTTAGTATTCGATTTTGCGAATATTACGTGTTTTTATGCTTTTGTAGGTACATTTGAAGAATAAAGATTTGTGGAAAAATTGGCTCAAAAAGTGATAAAGGCACCCAAGGACAAGTGTTATTTGGCACCTAGAAGTGGATAAGGGGCACCCTCGAGTCAAATCGGGTCAAATCCGAGTCAACTCGGTCAACCCGAGTTGACCGAGTCAACTGCAGCACGGGATCGGACGGAATTGCTACTGGACACTTTGATTCACGTAATTGTTGGAATATTTTGCTCTCAAATTGATACACAAGATAGATGGGACCAATACAAGACTAAACACGTGAAGAATTAGAAGTTTACGCCGGAAACATAGCCCCAAATCCGAGTTTCGCCGGAAAAAGGGTATTATACTTTGATTCGGATTTGGATGAATTTGGGAGTGTTTTGAGGAGTTCTATTAGGTTTAGAAGACTCACAAGGATCCCTAGAGCCTATATATACCAAGAGAAGCCAAGAAGAACGAGGGGAGATAGCTTAGAATTGAAGTTTCGGAGTCGCCGGAATTGTGGCCGGAATTACCCACGATCCGGCCACTGCTGCTGTCACCGACGACCGGCTGTTCTTCATCAACTCCATCGGAGAAGAAGACACAGCAACACCTTATAAGTGTTGCTGCTTCGTTGCCTTAGCTTCCAAATTTCTATCCCCCTTTTCTTTGCCTTAGCCTTTTGCAACGGCTGAACCTTGTTCTGTAACACTTATAAACGCGTCTGTTCAGCTGTTGCACCGTTATTCAACCTTGTAATCAATATTTTGAGCAATGAAAAGATCTTTTGAGCAAGTTTTCTTCACCATGAGCTAAGTATATTTACTGGGATGATGGAGGAGTTTTTTCTCTCAATTTTATGTGGTAAGTCTATTTTTAATTAATTAATTATAATTCTTTACTTATTAAAATTGCATAGTTTTGAAATAGAAAAACGGTTTTCATTCAGTAGTGGTGTTTTTGTTTGATGGGTCATGCTGGGTTAACAACCTCTGATGTCCCATGCTTATGATTTACCTTTACTTGTTTGCATAAAACCTATTTTGGCAATATTCGAGCTTAATTTATTTAAAAGAATTACCCGATTAATCACATAAATTGTTAGAAATAACTGATTCCTGATTCCTGGTTTTCCCCATATTTTCTAAAAATCATCTCTAGTTTATTTTCCTGATTTTTATTAGTTTAGATTTAGTCCAATATTTTCTAAAATCATTACCTTCACAAGTTCGAGAATCGAACCTCTTTTTACCACTATATAAAATCACATCATTTCACGCTGGAAAATGGGTGGAAAATCTGTTTGGGAGCCGGAAAAGGGAACACACTTTGATTCGGATTTACAATGATTTAGAGTTGATTTTGGATCTGTTTTTGAGTCCTTATCGGTTCACATGTAGGGTTTATTAATCCTATATAAAGCAAAGAGAAGCAAAGAAAATAGGGGGGAAGCCACCGGAAAAAAAACCAGGAAGAAAAAATTATGCTGGTGCGAAGAAGAAGAGAAAGAACATAAGACTGTCGCTGAACTGTCATTCTTTCTGTCTTTGTTTCTGTCGTATCTTCAGCTGTTGAAGCAGTCGTATTCCTGCTGCATATATAGTCCGTTTTTTTCTCCTGTTTCCTTTTATTTTTTCTATAACACTGAGATCACTTCACTGTAACGTTTATATACGTCTCAAAACTTCTGTGTTACTCCTTTTTCACCATTGTAAGCACCTTTTGAGCAATGAAAGTCTATTTTGAGTGTGTTTCCATTACAATGAGCTAATCACTAGCACTGGGGCGACGGAGGAAGCCGTTCATCCAATAATTGTGGTAACTTCTATTTTAATTATATTTATTCTACAATTCTTTTATTATTAATTGCTTGAATTAAAATTGAAAAAATGGTTTTTCTCAAATAATTGTGTTTTGTTCTGATGGGTCATACTTGGTTTTTAAACTCTTGATGTCTCATGCTCTTGATTAACAATTATTCTTTCAAAAATCTATATTTGGCATATTTAGATTAAATTGAACATAAGAATTGTTAGTTGTTATCACTGAAGTATTGGTTAATGGTGGAATCTTAAGCCCTAGTTTTTTTTCATCCATTTTAAAATCAAATTGTTATAATTCTCTTTATTTTCTGTTATTAAAAATTAGGTCTAGAAATTAAATCTTCACAAGTCCGAGAATCGAACCTATTTTACCACTATATTAAAATCTCATCAGAGGTTAAAGAAATCGTTGTTGTAGCCTCTGTTCTTCGTGTTCTTCAGCAGCAACAACAACAGATTTTTCTAGATTTGTTTCTCAAGCTTCTGGCCTCTGTAGCCCCCCTGATCCTTCCCTTGAGCTCTATATTTATACTACACCACTTATTCCATTCAAAATCTTCGACAATATACGCTATTTAACGTGAATAATATCGACAGATGATGATTATCAAATCTTGATATTATTTTCTCTCTCTCATCGGTCTTTAATTTTGAGCAAAACTCAATGATACTGTTGCTATTCAGAGAAGTTGTTTCCCGAAACAAAAACTCGAGGCCAAATCTCACATGATATTTTCTTTGCAACGAACCCTAGAAATAATATCTCTTTCGCCTGATTTGTGATTTCCTTCCTAAATTAATGATCATTGTCTTAATACGAACATTCTTCCTATAATTAGACAATCTTGTAATAAAAGTTGGAGAGAATCCATAAAAATCGTTAACCAAACTTATCCAGACTTCACAGCTCGAGAATAAATTCTTTTACGCCACAAATTGATTTTGAATTTGAAAAGGGAAGAGGTGCCCTTATCCAAAGTCGGGGCGCCTTTATAAATTCTCTCTGGGGTGCCTTTAACAATTTCTTGGGATGTTTTTAGTACGTTTTAGCCAATTTCTCCATGATTATTTATTCTTCCAAAAATACCTACGAACATAATAAAATGCAAAATATACAAAAGCGAGCACTAACAATATTTAGAATTGAGACAAATCAGACACAAAAATGTGTCTGTCAAATACCCCCAAACTTATTATTTGCTAGTCCTCGAGCAAATCTAATCTAGAAAATAAAAATCCTAACTCACTTTCGCAGGCATCGCGATTGCACTTAGCGTGTGCAATAAGCCTTTAAACCCCTAGGTGTCCCTATTGGACGAGTTTTGGTATCGTGAGGGTTTACAAGAGGTATACCCACAAAACCTTTACTCCAAACCCTAGCTATCTGTGAATGATTGAGGGTAAACACTAAGCAAGCTATTTAGTTGGCATACTAAATTTTTCGGTTATGGTAATCATTACCCTATATGATTCCAATTATTGTACACGAGTTTTCACTCAGCGTACTAAAATTCATACAAGTGTTCAAAACTCTACTTAGATAGTCGTTCAACCACGATACTCAGAATCTATCAAACTACAATCACATGAAAAGATTTAGAAAATTGATATAGACAAAATGAAGTTTGTACATGTTGACTAAGGTGAACGGTGTTTTCCATATCTGTCTGAAGGTCAGTGCCAGGATGAATCCTAATGGATTGATATACACTCCCACTAGTCTTTCTCCTTATACTAAAATCGACTCAGCTGGTATTACAAGGGTTTAACGTTCAATTTATTGAAAATAAAACAATTATTATTATTTTTAAATGTACTGACAACATGATTGGATCAAATGAATCCAAGTGCATGCTCCTTGTCAGCATCGTACATGATAGTTCTCATGGATCCTGCGTTCCAAGCTTTCTTAGGCGACGGAGACAGGGAGAACACACACATATTGCTATCAAATTGTCAATACTCGAAAAAAAATTCCAAACATTATACTTCATCCTAACGGCGATAACAATGCGATATTGGTGCCCCACCAAATCATTTAGAGAAACACAAAAATTGTAAAAATAAAAACAGAATGTGATATGGTCGAGATATACTCTGAGATATGGTGACAACTATCATGTTATTTCTAACACCTGAGCTAGGCATCCTTTTATGAATAGGCCATTTAGCTGGGCACACCAATTCCTATAGAAAAAGAGTTAAGTTTCCATCTACCTAGAATGGTTAGTGTCATCCTAAATTGTTCACAAGTTTCTAGACTTTGGAGTTTCATATTTCACTAAAAGTTTCTCCCTTACCCCCAAACTTAAATTTAACATTGTCCTCAATGTTCTAAAGATGAATTATTAAAAGCATGAACAAGGAGAAACTGTTACCAACCGAAGGAAATGAGTTAAGGAAAAATATTACCGTGTCACATGAGCATGGGTTACCTCCCAAGAAGTGCTAAGTTTAAAGTCTCCAGACAGACTAAGAAAGAATTAGTCACCTCATAAAATCATATAAAAATAGTCGGAACAACTGTGAGTCATCTAAATAAAATAATGTTATCCAAAATAGAAGGAAATTGCAGGATGCCCAGAAAATGAACAAACCGAGCACATCCTTATCTAGTTTTCTGTTTAAGACAACTAAATATAGTCGTGGTTCAGGTTCAGGATCTATGAAAGGGTCTAGATAAATCTCTTTAGGCTGACTTTCCTCATAGGAAGGATCAGAAGGATCAGGTTGTAGAATCTGGAAAGACTCAACTAAGAACTTAGAAGCACATAATAATAACCTGAATAATTATGGATCCTCAAAGTCAATCATATTTGACCCACACAGTTGACTACTATGAAAATGGTGGTTATTCTTAAACAAATGTCGATTCTAATTTCCTAAAGTAATTAGGCTTAGTCTCAAAACTTAATAACTGACACATTTGAAATTCAAAGTTCCCACATATGGAAGAAAATATTTTGGTGGGAAAACAAAGTCAATCTTGGTATTATTTCCTAGGTGAAGCACATCGACCAGAGGAGGGGTTTTTAACAACGGAACTTCTTTCTGGACATCACCAGGCTCAGGAAATCTAGTTTGAAGATGATCTTGTACAATGGTAGAGGTGCATATGTCAAGTCCCAAGTGAGGGACTTTAAGCAGGGATACTTGACAATCACAAGAATCATCGGTGCCCCCAAACTTAGTGTGGACATTACTCTCAGATGGATTAAAAACTTTTGGGTGGATTCTAGGTTCGTTAAGGTCAGAACTACACTCAGCTTCCTCTATAGAAGGGAATAAGGTAGGCTTATAAAGTGGTAGAAGTCCAAGCTTATCTTTCCATATATAATAAGTTTCCATCAAAGGTGCATAATCTAACAAAGTATTCACCTCATTAATAACACTATCATCGTCAATATCAAACCCAAAGTGGGCTAGGCATTTCTCTAATGGATCTTCTAACAAAGTGTTTGGCAAAGATTTCTGAACTGAAGTACTAGTTATGTTCACTTCTTCTAAATCATAGATCTCACAAGAAGGTTGTCTAGTCATACTAAACAGATTCAGTTCAATAGTCATGTTACCAAAAGAAAAATTAATTACTCCATTTCCATAATTGATGACGACATTATATGTAGCTAAAATGGGACGACCTAAGATCACTGGTATTTGATCCTCTTGGACCTGAAAAGGTTGGGTGTCTAGGACAAAAAATCCACTGGGAGGTTATTCTATCAACCTAAATCAAATCATCCTTTATCACATTAAAATTCTCTAAGAGTCTATCATCTTCGTCAGAGACTATTGTCTTCGAATCGTTAGACTCCAAATCACTAGTCTCAGGACAAAAGCGTTCCTTTAAACCATTATCGGCTTCAAAACAAGAAAATTCTACACCTTCTAAAACAGTGGTATTTCTAGTTAAATCCTCTTCCTTTTGAATAGGTGAATAATCATTAAAATTATTTGGATTTGAACCAGAAATAACATTATCATCATGAAGCACAATTGGAGTGACAATTTCCCGATCACTCTTCTTGTATATTTCAAGTTCTTCACCAATACTATCCTCATCATCATAATAATATGAAGATGTTTGAACCTCATCTAAATAAGTAGTGTTACCAATTCTATCGTCATCCTCTTGACTAGGTGAATAATTATCAAGGGTGGCACTATATTGGTAATTAAGATCATTTTGAGCAATATTATTCTTTGTAAGACTTTCATTCACACTTAATGCAAATCTATTTGTATTTTTAGTCAAGTGCTTGAGGGATTCGTCTAGAGAAAGAGTTGGACTACTAATTGTTCCCCTCCCATCTCAATCCGAACCTTCTTGTATCCTCAGTCAACTCCTTGATGGAATTGCTAGAGAAACAAATGGATCATAAGGAGTACTAGATCGCAAATGTTCGTGTGATTCTTCTAAAGAAAGAGTTGGACTACTAATTGTTCCTCTCACAAATTCAAACCTATGTTTCATCTTAGATAACTTCTTGAGTGATTCTTCTAAAGGCATAATAGGTTCATGATGATTACTAGATCGCAACTGCTTCAATGATTCTTCTAGAGGCATAATAGGTTCATTATAAGGACTAGATTGCACATGCTTTAGGGCATCCCTCCATGACAAAGAACTCGAATGTTGCTCTTTTTCATGTTCATATGACGGGTGTGTATATGAATAGTAATTAGGATCACCCTGGTATGAGCAATAACCTTCAAAAGGTTGGTGGTGGTCCCGACTACTATCCACACCATGTTGATAGTACGGATAATGTCTATTTTGAAATTCAGTCGGATATTCATTGTATTGGTCCTCATAATACCAGTTCGACATTTTCTAACAAAAACTTCCTAATATATTTACAAAAATAAACTCTAAAAATAAATCCTACCGGAAGGGGTTCTAAACAAACACAAACAAGGCCGACTCAACCAAATCAAACCAATTGAATCTAGCAAACAAAAAGCATGATGGCTCCACTTAGATTGTTTCTAGACCATCTTTTATTCTTCCAAAAGGCAACTAGTTACAGTTTTAGCAAATCTCTTAGAGCGATCCGAATTAGATTAAGTTGAATAGAAACAGGATAAGCTATAAGGAGCTTTGATAACCTTATCTCTTTGGCACTTTTCCCTGAGTTACAAGGCGGCTCTAATAAACTTAAAATAATCTTCCTGAACTTCGATTTAGGCTAACAGAGTAACCAATACAGTCATTTTGCAAAACTTTCCAATAAGTTCTTTACCCTATAGGTCTCTTTCTAGTCAAATTTTAGGCTTAGGTTCGCGTAGGTAACGTGTTCCTAAGTCGGGCAGAAAGGATATGGTGATGAAATCCGAACCTTTATCTTATATGGCCAGTTTCTGCCCTTTACTAGAAAAGTAAATTCCGTATCAAGTCCTCAACATATATACATTACGAAGGAATACATAAAACCCACTGACAGGGGATTCGTGGTATGATCGAGTCTTACCTCCCGTACCAGACGGGCGATGAACCGCTGAAGTCGACTCTGGCCACCAACTCCTGTGTCAGTGTACGAACCCGAGGGGCCGAGACAATATCGTAATTGTCGTCCTTCCCTGTTGCAGTTTATATTTAAATTACTCTTCCGTAGGGTTTAAAATTAATAATAATGTCCAAAAGTTCAAAGTCCAAAGTCCAAAAATAAGAAAAAAATATAAAAATACCTAAAATAATTACAAAAATAATAAGAATTTCCTAATAGAATTTTCTAAAAATAAAAATAAAAACCATAAAAAAAATTAAAAAAATTAACTAAGAAAATAAAAAAATCTTTTCTTCTTTTAACGTTCTTTTCTATTTATCTTTGACTCCAAGTCTTCAATCAACCAATATAATTTTTGGCTCCAATTTTTTTTAATCCAAAACCTGTAATACAAAGAAAAATACCCAAAAACGTAAAAATATAACAAATAAAAAAAACTAACTAAACTAAAAAAATAAAACTAAAAACAAATCTAAAAACAAGTCCGCGTCGGCGGCGCCAAAAATTGATGTTGATTATAGATGTGGTAAGAAAGGGTTTCAAACTCTCAAACTTGTGAAGATTGATTTTTCGATTTAATAAACTAATTTTAAATTAATAATATACACGAAATATGAAAATAATATTCACATATACTGAGGTTATGGATTTCACCATTAACCACTTTTAATTGATTTCAAAAATAATAATTCTAAACAATTCTAGCTCAAATAAGTTACTCTAATTTTTGCCAAAGGTAGATTTTTAAAATATCAATTGTAAATCACAGGCATGGCTCATCAAAATCTCTAGGTCCCAACATAACCCATCAAATAAAATCACAATCAATTATGAAAATCGTAATTTCAATTAAAAATAAATGCAAAAGTCATAAAGAATTATTAAAAGTTACCAATTAATCATGGAAAAATGGCTTCCTCCTTGCCTCGGTGATGGGGATTAGCTCATCTTGCTCAAAACACCCTCAAAAGATTGATATATAGCTCAAAAAATGCTTGAAAGATGAAAAGCAGCTAAAAATAATGTAACAGGAAATCTGCAACGTTTTATGGACGTTACAGATTAACTGTTGCAATAGAGCTTGAAGATAAATGTTGCAGATGCTAAGATATCCGTTGCAGATGTGTTGAAGAAACATCTGCAGCTGAAGATAAATGTTGCAAATACAAAGATATTTGTTGCAAATGGATGAAGAAACCGTGGCTGAGAGTTTGAAGAAACTGTTGATGTAGCCTCTGTTCTTCGTGTTCTTCAACAGCAGCAACAACATATTTTTCTGGATCTTTTTATCGAGCTTCTGGCCTATGATATCCCCCTTGATCCTTCCCTTCAGCTCTATATTTATACTACACCACTTATTCCATTCAAAATCTTCGAGAATATATGTTATTTAACGTGAAGAATCTTGGCATATGATGATTACCAAATCTTGATCTTATTTTCTCTCTCTCATCGGTCTTTAATTTTGAACAAAAATCAGTGATATTGTTTCTATTCAAAGAATTTGTTTCCCGAAACAAAAACTCGAGGCCAAATCTCACAGGATATTTTATTTGCAACGAAACCTAGAAAGAATATCTCTCTCGCCTGATTTGTGATTTCTTTCCTTAGTTAACGATCATTGTCTTAATACGAATATTCTTCCTATAATTAGAAAATCTTGTAATAAAAGTTGGAGAGAATCCTTAACCAAACTTATCCATACTTCATAACTCGAGAATAGATTTTTTCCCGCCACAAATTGATTTTGAATTTGAAAAAGGAAGAGGTGCCCTTATCCAAAGTCGGTGCGCCTTTATCAATTCTTTCCGGGGTGCCTTTAACAATTTCTCGGGGTGTTTTTGCACTTTTTAGCCGATTTCTCCATGATTATTTATTCTTCCAAAAATACTTATAATCATAATAAAATGCCAAAATTAGTATAAAAATGAGCACTAACAATATTTAGAATTGAGACAAAATCAGACACAAAAATGTGTCTATCAAGTTCCTTCACGGCATATGTTGTTTTCAATCTATTTCCCTCTTGCAACTTGAAATAAACCCATAACTAAAACAAAATTCCACCATTTTGCTTGGTCTCACCAGTTCATTCCTTCTCTCTGATAACTTGAATTCACGAGAACCCATTTTTCTTCATAGATCAATTCTCGACAACTTCTCTTGATATCATCAAACTAAATACAACAGCATCAGTAACTTGACTTTGAATTCACACCCAGCAAACACTCAAACCCATCTCAAATTCACCTCTTTCTCCACTGCCAGAACCCTAAAACCACTTCTAAACCTGACTTATAGCCATACTACCCCAATTTCGGACCACATATAAACCCACAAATCCATTGGTATTACTCATACCTTGAATTGAATTGGTCTTCAAGAACTAACGTTGCTGATTTTGGAAGAAGAACGCGAATTACGTCTTAATGCTCAAATCCCCTTTTCTTCTGATGAGATATGAAGAAATGAGAAGTTCTTCTTCATTTTGATAAGAAGGGAATTTTTGTTTTGATACTCTTTATGCACTGATGTTCTCGTAAAGAAATGCAGTGGTGGTGATGCCACGCCCACTTTCTACTAGCTTTTAATGGGTTCACATGTGTGAGCAGCCACATCAGTTACTATGGTCACAGACGCCAATAAAAACTTCTAACTTAGCCGTTTAGTTTTCCGGTGATCAGATTTACTTATATTCCTACAAAAGACTTAGAAAAAATATATTATCCAAATAAAGAGGCGTAGATAGTATAAATGTAGGTATAATTGTATCGCACTTTCGTGATTATTAAATACCCCCATACTTACATTTTGCTATTCCTCGAGCAAAAATAAAAATAAAAATAAAACTAATACTAAACTAAACTAAAAGACTACAACTCTCATTTGTTGAGGATACGATTACACTTAGCGAGTGTAACAAGCCTTTGAACCCCTATGTGTCCCTTGTGGACAAGTTATAGTCTCGTGAGTGTTTACAAGAGATTTATCCATAAAACCTACTCCAACTCTCAAATATTTCAGAGCACATGCATCCAAAGAGCTAAGAGGACATAAAGTTTCTGCACACTAATAATAAGAAGTTAGATGTTTCAAAGAACATTATTTTCATGCTTAACCCTTGAGTTAGGAAAAAACCACCATATGAAAGAATTCAGGTTCAAGAGCGATCGAATGTCTCGACTTCTGCCTTACCAATAAGGTTTTATGAAATTGACACTTACAAGACGCACTTTATGGTTCTCATGTGTGCAGGCATGAATAAAGATAGAAATCCTGCACACGTTGAATGGTAAGAAGGGAATGCTTACTAATCTTCTCATCCAATCTACAACCAGCACCATTCTCCCAACGTCCCAAAGAAAAGTCTTCGTCTTCAACTGTAGATGATGAACTCTTGAACTTCGTAGAACTCTAACAATTTATAAAAAATTTCCTCAAATTCTTGTTCTTAAAACTTCTTTATATATTTCTTCGTTTCCACGACCCTAACAAAATAAATACAAAAACAAAAATACACTAAAACAATAAAAACAATTTATTTTTTTTTCTGTTTTTATATATATATTTCTGATTAATTTTTTTTGAGACAAGAAATATGAAATACAAACTAAAAGAATAATAATGAAACTAGTATGTCCATGGGATAAGGACTTTACCACTTGATTCTTCACAACTTGTATTGTCTCGGTATCATAAACTTCATAAAAATTCACTTCTTTTGATTCCTTCGATCTTGTACTTAGTCTTCAACTAGGATATAAAATTCTACTCATTGTATTGTTACTTCACTTTGAATATGAATTTTGCTCTTGTAGTGTTGCTTGTAAACCTTGAACGTCTTCAACTTTTTTCAAATTTGTGAAGTTCCGCTTGTTGATGATGATGGTTTTTCTGTGGACCTGTTGTTTTTGAGGGAATGGTGCCAACTGCAAATCAAACTACAAGGTAAGGTTTTTTCATAATTATAATGTCACCCTTATGATTGATAGAATTAGCACTCAAGAGATCAAAAAGTAGTGTTGCAATGGTGCGAGGTTGGGTAACTCATCATTCTACCCGGAATTTGTGCAGATAAAACACTTTAAGCGGACAATTTAGACAGGTACAAAGAATTGAAGGTTTGGTGCCTCACTCATGGGTATTGAATAATCAGCTTCTCTAATACTGTATTCTTTTTGCACCTAATTCGCCACCGATAGTTTAAGTCCCTTTTTGTCAGATCTAGCCTCTCAACAACTAAGAAACCCGAATATAGTTCTCTAATACTTCTAAGTTCAGTTATTTCGGTAAAACCTATGTATGTAAGTGCAGCTAGAAGTATACTAAGTGACTTTAAAATATCTAAAAGTTGGAGGTTTCATGCAAATAATTACGAAAAAAAAAAAGTTAAAGATTTTCTACCTAAAAGTGAATACTTAAGAATTCTATAACCTTAAGACTCCCCCACACTTAAACTTTACATTTTCCTCAATGTAAGTTGAATCTTCAAATGTAGAAAGCAAGATAGGAAATCCTAAAATGATATGAAACAAGCAATCAAAAACTAAAAAGATAAGGTGAAGGAAACAAATCTGAAGGTTTGGCTCCCATGAAGCAAATGGTACTTGTTTCCCTGCTTATGCCGCAGTTAACAATCTCAAAAAAAATGATAATGGTACCACAAAGTCAGCTGCCAAACATAAATATAAAGTCTGAAAAGTTGGGGATCATCCCAATATAAGTTTTGCTACGAATATGAACCTGCAAACACTAGATTGATTAGTACCAATAAAGATAAATGAACTGAATTCAACTTTAAGGTTCAAAAGAGCAAACTTCTGACTTTTACATTTATTCATAGTAACACAAAAATCAGACTCAAGGATTACAAGTAAAGATTGTTGAGATATTTCAACACTTTTTATGTACCCTAAATCAGGTTCTAAGTCCGAAGAAATTACTTCCATGGTTGTGTTACCTTCATCAACCATTTGAGGACGCAATGCATTGACAATGTCAATAAACATCGGATCATCGGAATCTGCAAATTGAGCTAAACATACATCCAGTGGTTCAAAATCAACAAAATCAATAGTTTGGCCATTATCAATCTCCTCATCATTCATACAAGCATTTATAAAAGCACTAGATAGATCAGTAAAACAATCATTCAATGCAACTTCACATTCATGAGTAATTGGATCGTTATCATCTTCTTCTGGGTGACCGGTAGGAATCTTAGAATTCAGATGATTAAAAGGTATATCAATTTGCACATCTACTGCCTCTGAGTCGTTAAACTTGACAATAGTATCCCTTGTATAAACATGTTCTTCTAAATCATCATCATCATCATCTGAATAATTAGTCGAATAATCATCAATATAATCCAAAGTGGAACAAATATATCGAATTCAGATGTCATAACAATATCTCTATTCTTATAATCACAAGTGTCAAGTTCATCATCATTCAAAACACAAAGATTCATCATTCATAACAGTTTCATTAATATTATGAGAATCAAAAAAATCAGAAATCAAAGCATTATAAAGAGGACAATCATCTACTTACTGCAAAAGTTCAGAAAGTCTTTGAGAAGATCTTTCAGTTTATTTGACAATATTTTGACAACAATTTTCAATTGATTTTCCCATGTTGTGACTCCACTGTTCCATCATATATGAGAGTGATGCGATAGTTCACAGTAAGATTGATCACCTCTATCATACTGTGAATTATACGTGTGTGAATAATAATTGGAATTAGTATAATGTGAATCATAATGTAAGTAAGGTTGGTGATAATCATAACCTTCACAAGGTCCGGAATGATCATACCCATGAGAATAATTCCAATCGTTATTTACACTCTCTTGTCTCCTAGGTTCCTGATAATGAGAAGGTGTGTATGCATATTCCCCAAGTAAACTATTAAATGACTCCTCTTTATCGTCCATTTTGGAAAGATTCCAAAATGCAATAAAAGAAGCCAAATCACCGGAATCCATAATACAAAGAAAAATTTACCCAATAACTCACCTTGCAAAAGCTTTGCGAGAATATCAAATATTTACTTACTTTTCGCCCATGAATGATTCTACTGCCGCTCTCCAAACTAAGAATGATACCTATGAAAAGTCAAACAAACTACGTAAAAGGTACTAAAAATATCAAAAATATCAACTAATTACTTAAAAGTAAATCCTAAACTACGACAAGAAAGTCAAAAATATCAACTAGAAAGTAATTTTCAACCGCTTCCTGGCAGCGGCGCCAAAAACTTGATGGGTCGAAAAACCGATAACAAATATGGTTCGTTCCTACGAGGAGCATGAGTCACTTCTACTGATCAATTCAAGTAACTTTCGAGTCAAGGAAAATTCATAAAGATATTTTTCAGTTTTTTAATACAAAGAATTAAGCTAGGAATGAATTAAAGCAATTTAATAAAGATTGTAATCAAAGATAGAAATACGTTAAGGTTTCGGGAATCCGTTGTAGATTAGGGTTTACTTGCGTTCATCACAAAGGGTATCAATTTTACTCATACAAAATAGCAAATCTAGCTACTAATACACAACAGATATTTCGTTTAAGAATCATAGAAAAGAATTCACAAAAAGATCGTTTGTTCTCAACCTACAGTAGAATTTCGGAGTACTAAGTATTCGTGGTATAAATAGTCAAAGAACATTCATAGATCAATTCTTCTGTTAATCAAACAATGAATTATACGTAGCGTAGAACATGAAAAATCATCGAGAAAAGTAAAACATCGAAAGAGAGATAAAACATTAACATTAAGCTTTAGTAGTTGAATCCCTAGTTTTAAAACACAAAAAAACTAATACTACAAGTTCATCCTTCACCCTAACAAGAGATTTAGATAGACATGGCTCTCAAAAGCTATAAAAAAAAAAAAAAAAATTATCTACTTTTTTAAAAATAAAAGCTAAACCCCAGGTTTTTTAATTTTCATAGGCGTCAGAAAATATATCAGCGTCAAAGGTCGCAACTACTATATATAGATGCTTCAAAGAAATTTAATCAAGACCGAGAAAATAGCCTCAAGGCCCAATCCTCTACAAACAAAGCCCAAATTTGACATGCTTGTCAGTCACACGGAACTGACGAGCATTCTTCGATTCTTCTTCGACTTACGACCACTCTCTTAGGCCTTCTGTCAAACACATCGGGTGCATTTCCTGGTTGTGATTCAGGCGAGCCTTGTTGGTGATTTAGACATCAAATTCTCCTTCCTTGCAATCCAGCCATACAACCCATTCAATCAATCTCATTATTCACCATTCTCAGGCCATCAAATGTTGCCATTATTCTCTATTAACTTGGCGACAAAAAGAGCCCTCTTCTCTGTCTTCTTCTCCTCTTCATTCAAGCCAACAACGACCACTTCA